>JAXQQM020084320.1:0-234848 GCA_034641835.2 Pinus albicaulis | reverse complement strand
ACGGTAGTGCACATCATCCCAAGCATGTGAAAAACATCAAGACAACTCAAAAATTACATCCACAATCAAAACTGGTCCAACTGGCCGAAATCCTGAGCTGGAAGATGAAAAATTGACCAAAACATCTATATGAGTAGCGCGCCTGAGCTATATGAGTAGCGCTCCATTCAGCCTACTTTTGGGGCACTTCCCGGCATCAAAATCAAACTCATGATAGCTTGTTGGAAAGCCCGGGATGTCTGCTATCCAGCCCAAGTCGAATTTCCCAATTTGGAGCTCATTTTCCCCTCCAAAATTTCATTCTCCCACAAGCACTTCCTGCTGCTGAAAAAGGTGGCAGAATGGTGATTTTCATGGTGTTTTGGCCCCTTTGATCATCCAGAATTTGGTGAAATGCTTTGGTCTTACTGGAGCATGCATAAATTTCCATGAAAAATCCAAAAATATAAAGTTTTCCTCCAGAAAGTGTCCCAATCATAATCGAGCGCGTCGACGCGCTACTCGTATGGCTAAAAAACCTGTTTTGAGACCAAAATTTTTCAAAATGACAAAAATTTCTCCAAATTTGCTCAAATTTAGAGCGTAGACCCTCCATCATGTATCATGCCCAGCCAACGAAGCCTCGGCCAAAATCTGGAGTGGATCATGCGTTTCATGACGTTTCAGCGCCCTCCTAGTGCATGCAGTTCCTGTGGTGAAAACACTGTCTCTGTCATGGTGTCACAATGTGTATGAAAAGTATCCTGATATGGTTATGATGAAAACAAGAGTTTGGTGTATGCCTGAAAATGATGACTAGATGCTTTGCTATTCACTCACTGCTTTGGGAAATGTTGGGATTACATACCTTTACAAATGGTATGGGAATGGGTAATACTAATGGGATTTTCCAAGTGGTAGATATAAGAGTTATTCAAATGGAAAAAGTGCAGTAAAAAAACATGAAAACAACCATTGATCTTTATGAAAGCCTGAAGTTTTATTCAATGGAAGGGAAAGAGGTAATAAGTAGGGTTTGGGATTTCACATGGGAACCAAAAGTATAAAGGGACTGTGGTAAATCTACAGTGAGCAATAATAGTGACAAAAACTCCAAAGCAACGAAATGAGATTGTTTTGACAAGTGGCAGCTCTGACATACAATTTCAAAATACTATCCCTTCCTTCTCTAACCCTATGGAGCGGATTTTGAAATGAATATAGGGTTCACTTTTCTCCACATCAAACACACTAGTTTCTCCACTCTCAAAACACCACAATCATGTTCAAAATTTACTGAGCAATCATGAAAAACCTACTTGCAAGCCAATTGAGGTGATTTGGCATCAAACCGAACGCAGGAGCAAAAATTTCTGGCTCTGAAATTATATGAGTAGCGCGCTCACCCAATGAGTAGCACATGTTATATGATTAGCGCGCATGTTATTTTTCACAAGCTGGTGAAGCTATATTTGTAGCGCGCCTCTTGTGAGTAGCGCGCCTCCTCTGTGAGTAGCGCGCACTTCCACCTCCTCTGTGAGTAGCGCGCTACATAGTGAATTTTGTAGGAGGCTTCTGGAGGCCTTCCCGGTGTCCAAATTGAGCGTGTGATAGTTCGTTGGAAAGATGTTGGAGTATAATTTCCAAAAAAAGTGGAATTTTGAAATTTGGAGTTCATTTACCCTGTCAAAAATTAAATATCCCAAAACTACTTCCTACAGGTGCATCAATTCTCCTGAGGCAACGGTATTCTTGACATTTCTCCAAAACCATCATACCTGTGTAAAACGTGAAGGAGGTATTTCTTCCTTGGCATGTTTTGGACAAAAAACCCTCTCATTTTTCCAAAATTCATCTTTTATTGCTCTGAAACATCATTTGAGTGAAACCTATCCCGATGTGTGAAACAAGGGATTTTGTCGCAATGAAGCGAAATGAAGGGGATAAGGGGCTCCTAAATTCTTGGGAAAATTTTGGGAAGTAGGGAGGGATGTTAGGAAGCAGGGGAAAGTGGAATCTCAGAGATTGAGTGAGGGGAAGGGGTCCAAAAAGGCAAAACACAGGCCTAGCCTAGAAAATTGCCAAGTTGTGGCAAGAAATTAGGGTTTGTGCAAAAATGAGGAATTTGGGGGATCTCAGTGATGGGAAGTGTTTAATAAGGTAAATTAATGATAGGGGAAGGTGTATGAACATCAGGATACAATTTTTTTCGATGATTTGACCATCCAAGAGAAATTACCTCCAAAACCCTAGGAGAGGGAAATGGACCTTACCTAGGCACAACTGAAGCATGAACAAGATGTAAAATGACCCAATGGAACCTGAAATGATGATGAAAACCCTCTGAATGATGGCACACTCAGCTGAATGCTGACAGGAACCGACATTTGGACAACTTTGATAGGAGTAAAATCAACCCCTAGACCTAATGCCTAGTGACCAAATTTTGCTTGAAGACTCTTTGAAATGACAAAATTTGACCTTGACACCTTAAAATCACTTTGTAAGAGCATGTTTTATCACTTAAGGAAGGCTGCAAAGGCTGACACTAACATTGGCTCCAATGGGGATGGTAGCTCCTTGGAGGTGCCAAGAACTACAGATCTTTGGAAAGCAGACAGTGCCTTCATCCATTGGGCAATGGAATCAAAAACTAAAACTGAAATGCACGACTGAAAACTGATGACTTGATGACACAAATTGACTCTCACTCAACTAAGAATTGACTCGATACTTAAACACAACTGACAAGATGGAAAAGATGCTCAAAGCAGAGCTTATTCATCAAACCTACTCTAATTGTACTTTTCACCACCTGATCAAGTGAAATGGAATAACCAGTGCAACCATGTAAGCATCTTGGCTGCTATTTGATTTCTTCCCAAGTGCTTTCTGATGCGCAGGAAAAGGAAAGAATCGAAAGGCAACTCCCATGGAAATTTGAACTCAAGCTGACTACTGATAAACTTGCAAAGCATGAATTGACTGGATTAATTCAAGAATACTGTGAAAGGATCTTCATAAACATAGCTACTGATTTGCATTAACACCTCACTACTCTGGTCCAGATAATCTCCATACCTTAATCTTAAAATTTTCGTCACATATGCGGTGCTTTTCTTTGGTGATTGCAGCAAGCTGCCAAAAGGATCCTGAATTTCGTGAATAAACAAACACTGTTGCTGATTACAAACAGAACAAAAGTCCTCTTCATTAATCTCCTCATATGACTGCAAACCTTGAAATGAGCTTTGTAATGAAAAATCTGTTAGACAAGACAATGAAGGCAACTTTTGAATAAGATTATCATCAACATTCTTTTCCAGCACATGGTTAGCTAATGAAGAAGAATTTTTACAGCAAACACCATCCAACACACGAGCAATAGGATCATCAAAAACTTGAGAAGACTACTGCATTGTATCCCTTGAAACTGTATGACATCCTACTGGCTGTTCATCTTTTCCTTGAGATATATTACGAAGATTCTGCCTTATAAAATGAAATGCTTCGAAACAAAAGGGTATAGAATTTTCTTGCATCATCAAATCATGTATTTCATCTTCCATTGCATTGGATGGCTGCAAATCTGATGCTACGAGTTGCTCAAGAATTTCGTTATCTGTCTCATCCTCAACATTAACACTGAGAGATTGCTGATTTCTTACAGGCTGCTCATTTGAAAATTTACTATGCAATTTTCCTCTCAAAAATTGAAATGATTCAAAACAGAATGGTACGGAGTCACCTTGTATCATTTGATCACATGTACCAGCTTCCAACTCTTCAGCTGCAACTTGACAATCAATGACTTTTGGGGGCTGCAAGTCTGAATATGAGAATTTTTCGTTGCCCTCAAGACGATCCAGATCAAGAATTGTTGACTTTTGATTTCTGATTGCATGGAAGTTATCTTTAATGAACTGGAACGAATCAAAACAAAAAGGCAAAGATCCTTCACTTACATCAAAATTTTCTGCACTTTCCTCATCATTGCCATAGCTGATATGCATCGGTTGATCACTGTACTCGAGCTGCTGAAAGTGAACTTCCTCCTCGCACAAACTAGCTACTGATTTGTCTGCAAAATTAGCTTCTGTTTGGAGAACATAATCATCATCATACTGATCAAACTGAGGCAATTCATCAGTATAAAACACATCATCAAACATACACATCATATCAACAGCTCTCTCTTCTTCACAATGATCTATAAAACAATCGGTATGACAACTGGGATAAGAAACAAAATTTTTTGAGTCGGCCACTTGTTCTTGAATGTAATTTTCATTTTTTGCAGTAATTTTCCGCACCATCTCTTCTACTGCATTTACGAAAATATCATGCTTTTCCTCTGAAGGTATCAGCTACTCTGAAACATTCTTCTTTTCTTCTTCCTTCAACCTTGCCCTCAAGATCAACAAATGAGCCTCTACATTCACTGCCTTGTTCTGCATCTCGTGAAGTGTTGTAATATTCTTTTCTCTCAGCTGAAACTCCATTTCCGGATCAAAGGCACCCGGGTAGTGCAAGAGAGCAGATCTAGGAGAAGGTCTTATATCAACTGGCATCAAATAATAAACTTGGTTAAATCTAGCAGAAAATTGTTGTACTGTCTCCCCTGGCAATCTTTTCAGCTGGTTATACTCCTCTATAATCAACAAAAAGTTCTGTCCGATCATCCACCTGTCAAGGAAAACTTTGACAAACTGCTGGAAATCTGTGATGCTCGCATCAGGCAAGGCTTTGAACCAACTCTTCACTTGGCCTTGCAAAGAAAGAGCAAAAAGCCTAATACTAACATCCTCTTCATCAACTTCAAAAAGGTCTAGAAAAGTCTCAACATTCTGCACATGTTTCTCAGCGTTGACATTGTTACATTCACCGTCAAATCTTGGTAGATATAGGTCATAATTTGCAGGGAAAGCATGAAGAACAGAAGGTAAAACAAGAGGTTTGTACCGATCTGGAATTTTACAAGGTGTAGGGGTATGTACAAGAGCTGCGGGATCAGTTTTTTTTTCTTTAGGCTCATCACTCTGAAGAGAGTCATCATAATATGTGGGAAAAGTAAGGAGACCAGGATCAAAGGGAAACTCCGCATTTACACTTTTTGAATGGGTCGAGTGAAGATTTTGATCGCCTTTATCATACAAAAAATTCTGAAAAACTTTCAGGACAGCTTCAAGAACAGCAAAAAAATAGTTTACAAGAAAGCAGATTAGATCCTAAATACCATTCCACTTTAGATACCTGAACTTTGTGTAAGATCCTTCCATTTTCACAGAGAAAGAGTCAGTCCTCCAGACTTTGAATTGGAGTCACCAGGTGAAAGATTTCAGCCTTCTTATGTCTGATCGTTGTCCACCATCAACCATCAGATCTAAACTTGATACATGTACTGGGGAAATTTATAAGTTAAGTGTTACGATTACAAGCTAGACCGGAGATCGACTGAAGCAGCGTTTATCTACTATGCATTCGCATAGCAAGAGCAGTTCGAAGGCTACCTGGCGTGACTTCAGACTCCGTCTGTAGCTTATAGAACACATAACACCCACAAGAAAACCAGTTCTTCCCCAGTATGGTCGCCACTATGTTAGAGCTCAAATCTACCTTAGGCTGAAATAAGGTAAAACTCAAGGCTACATCAAACGACGCTCAGCCTTGTAGCTAGCCCTACAAGGATAGGAGAGGGCTCTCTCCGGGTCTATCTCAGCAAAAGGTCTTCAAAGGGGCTGAGATGACTTATAAATAATACTGATTTTAGGCTAGTAAAGATATAGGAAATTTTGATTTTGATTTTTGGGTTTTTGTTGAAAAAATGGGAAAAACAATTTTGGGTCCGGGGATAAGGCCAGATTTTTGCAGAATTCGAGTTGGGGCAAGGTAGGCAGTAGTATTTATGCTTTTTATCGGGTATATGGATGGATCAGAATGAAAAGGAGCTGAAGAGGGCAAGGAAGATCATGGATCCTCTCCAAACAGGCGAAAACATGTAAAACTAAACAAATTTAAAGGCAGAGCACTGTAAACAATGGATTCAACCTCATTTACTCATTTATTTAGTTTCAGAAGCATGTGAAGGGAATGTCATACATTAAACATTAAATAACTTACAATAAACTAAGAGAAAACACCATCAAGACCTGAAAGCCACAAGAATCCCAACAGGTGCTGCAAAACCTCTAATCTTTCCTTAGCCAAAATATGAAAAATATGTACAATAGTGTGCCAAAGTCTTCCCAAGAGTCCAAACTCTCCAACCTCTGAAAATGATTGAGAAATTACATCATATAGACCATCCTAACCCCTTCCCATGCCTCTAGGGGTCGAATTCCTCCTTCTAGGAGCAGTTTCAACTAATTCTAAACAAGGAGCTAGAATCTAGGCATCCAAACAACTTGCCTCTAAAAGGAAGGAAACTGATTCTTTGACTTGATTTTCACTTTTTTTGGAGTGAATCTTCTAGAATAGGTAAAAGTGAGTCAAAGTTACATTAAAAACACAAAATTACATCAAGACAACTCAAAAATTACATCCACAATCAAAATTGGTCCAACTGGCCGAAATCCTGAGCTGGAAGATGAAAAATTGACCAAAAATCTATATGAGTAGCGCGCCTTTCAGCCTGCTTTTGGGGCACTTCCCGGCATCAAATCAAGCTCATGATAGCTTATTGGAAAGCCCTGGATGTCTGCTACCCAACCCAGGTAGAATTTCCCAATTTGGAGCTCATTTTCCCCTCCAAAACTTCATTCGCCCACAAGTACTTCCTGCTGCTGAAAAAGGTGGTAGAATGGTGATTTTCATGGTGTTTTGGCCCCTTTGATCATCCAGAATTTGGTGAAATGCTTTGGTCTTACTGGAGCATGCATAAATTTCCATGAAAAATCCAAAAATATAAATTTTTCCTCCAGCAAGTGTCCCAATCATAATCGAGCGCGTCGACGTGCTACTCGTATGGCTGAAAAACCTGTTTTGAGACCAAAATTTTTCAAAATGACAAAAATTTCTCCAAATTTGCTCAAATTCAGAGCGTAGACCCTCCATCATGTATCATGCCCAGCCAACGAAGCCTCGGCCAAAATCCGGAGTGGATCATGCGTTTCATGACGTTTCAACGCCCTCCTAGTGCATGCAGTTCCTGTGGTGAAAACACTGTCTCTGTTGTGATGTGTCGGTCTCTGTCATGGTGTCACAATGTGTATGAAAAGTATGCTGATATGGTTATGATGAAAACAAGAGTTTGGTGTATGCCTGAAAATGATGACTAGATGCTTTGTTATTTACTCACTGCTTTGGGAAATGTTGGGATTACATACCTTTACAAATGGTATGGGAATGGGTAATACTAATGGGATTTTCCAAGTGGTAGATATAAGAGTTATTCAAATGGAAAAAGTGCAGTAAAAAAACATGAAAACAACCATTGATCTTTATGAAAGCCTGAAGTTTTATTCAATGGAAGGGAAAGAGGTAATAAGTAGGGTTTGGGATTTCACATGGGAACCAAAAGTATAAAGGGACTGTGGTAAATCTACAGTGAGCAATAACAGTGAAAAAAACTCCAAAGCAACGAAATGAGATTGTTTTGACAAGTGGCAGCTCTGAAATACAATTTCAAAATACTATCCCTTCCTTCTCTAACCCTATGGAGCGGATTTTGAAATGAATATAGGGTTCACTTTTCTCCACATCAAACACACTAGTTTCTCCACTCTCAAAACACCACAATCATGTTCAAAATTTACTGAGCAATCATGAAAAACCTACTTGCAAGCCAATTGAGGCGATTTGGCATCAAACCGGACGCAGGAGCGAAAATTTCTGGCTCTGAAATTATATGAGTAGCGCGCTCACCTAATGAGTAGTGCGCGTTATATGAGTAGCGCACGTGTTATTTTTCACAGGTCGGTGAAGCTATATGCGTAGCGTGCCTTTTGTGAGTAGCGCGCCTCCTCTGTGAGTAGCGCGCACTTCCACCTCCTCTGTGAGCAGCGCGCTACATAGTGAATTTTGTAGGAGGATTTTGGAGGCCTTCCCGGTGTTCCAATTGAGCGTGTGATAGCTCGTTGGAAATTTGTTGGAGTCTACTTTCCAACCCAAGTGGAATTTAGCAATTTGGAGTTCTTTTACCCTGTGAAAAATCAAATCTCACAACACTACTTCCTGCAGGTGCATCAATTCTCCTGAGGCAACGGTATTCTTGACATTTCTCCAAAACCATCACACCTGTGTAAAACGTGAAGGAGCTTTTTCTTCCTTGGCATGTTGTGGACAAAAACCTCTCTCAGTTTTCCAAAATTCATCTTTTATTGCTCTTAAACATCATTTGAGTAAAACCTATCCCGATGTGTGAAACAAGGGATTTTGTCGAAATGAAGCGAAATGAAGGGGATAAGGGGCTTCTAAATTCTTGGGGAAATTTTGGGAAGTAGGGAGGGATGTTAGGAAGTAGGGGAAAGTGGAATATCAGAGATTGAGTGAGGGGAAGGGGTCCAAAATGGAAAAACACAGGCCTAGCCGAGAAAATTGCCAAGTTGTGGCAATAAACTAGGGTTTGTGCAAAAATGAGGAATTTGGGGGATCTCAGTGATGGGAAGTGTTTAATAAGGTAAATTAATGATAGGGGAAGGTGTATGAACATCAGGATACAAGTTTTTCTAATGATTTGACCATTCAAGAGAAATTACCTCCAAAACCCTAGGAGAGGGAAATGGACCTTACCTAGGCACAACTGAAGCATGAAAAAGATGTAAAATGACCCAATGGAACCTGACATGATGATGAAAACCCTCTGAATGATGGCACACTCAGCTGAATGGTGACATGAACCGAAATTTGGACAACTTTGACAGGAGTAAAAGCAACCCCTAGACCTAATGCCTAGTGACCAAATTTTTCTTGAAGACTCTTTGAAATGACAAAATTTGACCTTGACACCTTAAAATCACTTTGTAAGAGCATGTTTGATCACTGAAGGAAGGCTGCAAAGGCTGACACTAACAGATCTCATGGATGATGATAGATAAAGGATGGTGGCCAATGGTTTTGTCATCTCGACATCGGGTGGAGGTATGTCAATTTCTTCTGGTTCAGGCTCAGCCAAATGAACAAGTAGAGGAGTAGCAGGTGAGATATGCTCATCCTCAAGGTAGTGGATGGCTTCAAGGGGGTCATGAAAATATTCAAGACGAGGAAAAAGGCGAGAATAGTGGTCATAAATATCACATAAAGCACAAGGGCAATTTGTGCACAATGATTTGAGTTTCTTAGTTGAATCAGGTAAGGTAACATGGACCTCGGGGATATTGAATTTAGGAAACAATTCATTAACCACAGGTTTGAGAAGAGGAATTTTAGGACAATTTTGGGTGGCATGCCCAACAACATCACAAAAAGTGCATGGAGATGACTTACTTGGAGGCTTAGGAGGAGAAGGAGTTGTTTGAGAAATCTTATCCTCTAGTTCCTTCTTTCTTGCTTTCCCCCCCCTGACTAGATGTTTTCGCAATAGGAGTAGATTCCTGTCGAGGTGGATGAGGGACTGAAGAAAATGTAGGGTTCATAGCAACCGATTGGACTGAGGTCAAAGTGGTATAAGGTTTGAGTTGACTAGGTAGGGTTTTGGCTGGGGGATCAATGTACCAAACTGGGATCTCCATGTCAAATTGGGAAGGCTTAGCTTAGCCATAACATGCACCGAAAATAGTCCAAAGGGGGGAGCTAAAAATGCTATCTGAATAGGGTGGTAATGGCCTGGCTGAATAGCTCCCAATTGGTTACGGCTAGGAGGAACCGTTCCTGGTTGAAAAGGAGTGGAAGAGACATCAACAAAAGAGGAAGGTCCTTGGAAGGAAGGCCTTGTAGGCTTCATCAAGTGACCACCAACAGGTTCCATAGGCATAGGCTGCTAGGTGGTTGAACTAGATTGCTTATGGCTAGTACGAGATGATTGCATCATGAAAACACTCGACAAGCTAGGATCTGTGACAAGAGGGGGGGGACTAGGGAAAGCACAAATCAAGGTGGAATATTTATAGACTCCAAGAGACACACTGGTTAAAGGTGTGATTGATTGTTTATCGGCCACCGATGAGATGATAGACTCAGGAGAGAGGTGAGACTTCGATTCGTACTATGTCAACTAATCAATGATAACAATATTTCCATTATGAGGGAAGAACATATTACGATGAATCGCAAATGTGATATGATACATCGCATAGGTTTATCTATGACACAACATGATGTTGTAATCCAAGGGGGCATCAATGACTTCAATGTCAATACAAACAGTCTTTCCCGCAAGAGTGACAGGACAATTGCAGTACATGCCAAGGGGCTAAGAAGGGTGACCATCCCAAGAACGTAATTTTGTGGTCCTGTGTTTTGATAGATTGGCTTACCAAAATACAAGGGAACATCAGAACCAATCTTTAGAGTTCCAGGATCTAGTCCTCCTGTTCTCAGAGAGGGATCTCTCAAATTTACTTGTTTTGCAAAGATTTTTCTTGTTTTCTTTTAAGTATTGATTTTAGAATAGTTATTGAGTGCAGGTGTTTGTTTGTTTGGTTGAATTGGCATAGCAGAATATGAAAGGTCTAAGAAGTATATATAGAAAGAATAAGTGTCAGATTCATTGGGCAATGGATTCAAGAAGAGGTTTATGAAAAACTCATCAATGGATATGGGATATCAAAGGGAAAATCTAAATTGGCCATAGGATCCTTTAGTTTTTTGAATGAGATGGACATCAATGATTTGGAAAGAGAAAATGAATTCTCAACAAAGGGAACTTGAAAACATAACTTGAACAATAAAGAGGTATTTGATAGACAGGGCTAACCATGAGTTCTACAAACCACACTTTAAGAAAATAATGACTTCAAGACAACTTTTAAAATGAAATCTAAGATTTGGGAGCACATCCTATTTCCTCAAAGATTTTATTTCAAAGGACTTAGATAATATAAAAGGTTCACTAATAATTGTAGTCATAGAAGAGGGAACACCTAAAAACATCTATGATCACAACTATAAATATCTTTAAAACAATTTTTCAAGTAGGGACAAAGAGTATGATCAGAACAAACCTCCTTGGCTAACTATAAACAATGGTACTTAAAAGGGAGACTTCAAAAACAGTTTTCAAGTGGCAGCAGACAAGCAGGGAAAACCATAAATCATGCTGAAACCAACTATATGAACTATTAGAGAAATAAACAAGCATGAGGACTAAAGAGAAATATTAAAGACTCTAAAATACCTCAGCAGACGAAAACATAAAATAGTGAAGGATAAACAGGTCTAAGGCGCTTCCAGGAGTCATTTCTTAGCCTAAACATTTCATCCTACTGTAGTAAGAATTTATGAAACATAATGTAAACAGGAAAAACAATAGACAGTTCAGAATACATCACCAACAGCCAAGCTCAGGGATCCAATGATATAGCCTTCTCAAGAACAAGCATGTTTCAACATCATCAGGCTTCCAAGACTTCAATTTCTTCAAATTCAAACAGAATATGTATTATTTCAGAAAGTTTCAGTATTACAACTAGTGACTAACCAACCAACCTTTCATCTTCTTCAGAAGAATTTATATAATAAATGAGTAGGTGGAATAGTTTTAGGATTGAAATGTAATTAATTTTACACTAAATGCAACTCCTAGCCTTGAAAACCATGCAAGGCATAAGGCAGGAATGCATTGAATTACAACTTTGTTTTATTAACTTTATTTCTGCTTTTTTAGGCTTAATGGGAAAAAATATTGACTTTAAGGTCTATTTATCCTTTAACACTGTCTTTATCTCTATGGATTAGGCCTTTGATTCTTGAATTTATGCCTTAATCCCTTTAAATTCTGCTTTAAAATATGTATTCTTCAATTTATGCTCTGATTTTCACCTTTGGCACTGATACTCTTTGTTTATTTGAAGTTTTACTGTGTTTTTGTTGCTTTTCAGGCGTGCAGAAGGTTTACATAAGTGGAGGTATTTGTTTTAATGAAGAACTCCTTGGATCCCTTCCTGTACCGAAGGTTAGGAATCGTCATTCCTGCCCTTCGTATTACTTTAAAAACTGTGGGAAAAAACCCATAAAACCTGCACAAAACAAAAAAAATGATATAATCCTGCGGAAAATGGGTTTAAACACTGCTTTGGGCAGTTTGGGAGCGAAGGTGAATCAGAACCGTTCGATTAAAATAACCAACAGTCGAGATTAATCAGGGGGTCGTTTGGGAGAATGATGAAGGGCTAAAGACTTGGGGTTTCGATCTGATGAGAGTTGTTCGATCAACATAATGAACGGTCGAGATCGATTGATCAAATCGTTCGGGAGATTAGATGGATGCAAATGGCTTGGGGTCGCAATGTAATGTGAGCCGTTCGATCTCAAAGATCGACAACCAAGATTAAAAGCTGAAAATGACTCCTACGGAAGATGGTGTTTTGGTGAAAAACCGACTGCAGTTTTCGCGCAGGCTCTTGGGGGGTAGGTGGTATTCAAAAAAATAATGCGATATGATACAAAGTTTAATGCGTGTCCCTCCAATACTGCCTATTTTGCAAAGTTTTTTGGCGTTAAACCTTATGCACAAAAAATTTGTGAAATGTAGCGTCAACCGTCAGATCGGAGGACCTAGATCCGACGGTGCGGATTGCACGGGCGGGGAAAGTTGCGAGTTTAAAGAGGTAAGTGGAGCCCATGATGACATAATGTTTGTTGTCATGTAGTGAGTGAGTTTATTGGGTTATTGGGTTTAATCCTGATCGTTAGATTTTCTTGATGGACGGTCGAGATTAAAGGAGGAGGGCGGATGAATGAAAAGAGGAAAAGGCAAGGCAGGGGATCGGGCGAAAGAAAAAATCACGATGGTCATTAATCTATGCAGATCAATGGTCGATATTCATCTTAAAATTGAACCATCAGGGCAGAAAAAATAAAGGAAAGAAGGGTTCGAAGGAAGGGTTTTAAGCTTTTAGCACCCGATTGTGGGGCTGTAGGTCACATGAGGAAAGGGGCTAAAGGAATTAAGCCCTCGGGGGCTTAAGACCTATTGTATTTTGGAAGAGTGCTTTTAGGCCTAAAAATAGTGTCTTTCAAGGAAAAATGGGGGTTTCGATAGGTAAAAGGAGGCATTTTTATACCAAATAAAAGGGAAATACAAGGTTTAAAGGGGGGTTTTGATGATTTGGAAGCCAAATGAAGGTTTATGGAGGGATTTGTAAATGGTCTAAGGGTGAAAATGGGGTTCTATAAGCAGTTTGTCTCTTAGTGAATAGCATGTTTTTAAGGATAAAAGGGAAACAACAGTGAATATTAAATCAAAGAGTAATAATCATCATAAAAACTTTAAAAGATAATAATTTTTCAAAGGGAACTATCTCTTGAAGTTTTGAAGACAAATTCTAGCCACCATTGAGTTATGACAGAATTTATAGGTGGCTAATAGTGGCTCCACTTGGGGAGGACAGCTGGTTCTTTAGGTGTCCAGAATCTCAACTGTAAATCTCTATCTTTTGAGTAAATTAGTGCCTTATCCATTGGGCAGCAACCTTTCTTTTCTTTTGGCTGACCTTTCTCTGATTTGATGATCTCTGCAGCAATCTAAAAACAATGGAATTCTATCAAACCAATATCTCTACCTACCCATTCCTAATGATCCTAACATTTTTTCTTCTTTTAGAGTGCATTTGGACTAGAAAACTCTCTTCAACAACATTTTATTCTTTTGAAAAATAGGAAACTAATATAAATGTAATCTTATTCCTCCATGAGTTCATATTAAGCACTTGAACTCATACGTTTCTCTACCTAACTACTATCTGTCAGGATTAGACTTTCTGATAGACCTTTATTCTTTAAATTCTTAAAACAGGAAATTCAAAATAGCCAAGCCAAGATTAAACAGTTTGACTTGATGCATATCTATGGCATAAAAACAAGTTGCACATAGATTAAAATTTTTAGAAAATTTAAGACAAAATTGTGAAGGCTTAAGATCTGAAAATTAAAACCTCCTTCACTATTTCTTAAGCTCTGATTTTGAATTTGTTTGAGTTGTCCTTTCTCTCTTTCTGGTTCAATTTTTGAGCATATTAGAACCAGTTCATCATCAATCTCATAGGTTCAATATTTGAGCTTGTTGGAACCTTTTTTTTTCTATCCTAATCTACCTTACTGATAAGCCAATATTGTGTTGTTTTACTGATCTAATTCACTAACCTATCAGCAGTAAATTGAAAAGCTAATTAGTCATGATTAGGCCGTATGGATAACTAGAAGTGTGCTTTTTAGGAGTGGAATTTGAGCTTGCACACTTTCAGATTTTGCCTCTCTTTTTTGGTATAGGGCTGTACCTTTCTTGTTTTACAGTCTGCCCTCTTTTCTATTTTCTATTGTTTTTGTATTTTTATCATTTTTCTAACTTTGAATGCAATGTTTAAACAATGATATTTACAATGGAAAACAAAATGCTTTGAAACTCATGACTCTTGACAAAATTAATGCTTCAGCATCCTGCCATTGACAGGACCTCCATACAGATCTTCTCCATTCAATTCTTTCAAGAAAAATGCATTATGACCCCTCTCAGTATGAATAATATAAGGTCCTTTTCACAGATTTTCGAACTTTCCATGATTTCCCTTCTCTTCCCTTATTGAATCCCATTTAAGAACAACATTTCCAACTTGGAAATTATTTTCCTTAGTCCTTTTGTCAAATAACTTCTTGATATTTTCTTGGACTAGCTTTGTTCTTTCATAGACTTCTTCTCTACACTGTTGTAAATAAATTGTTTGGTTGATTCTTCTCTGCATATCATTCTCTTCAATTTTCACTTCTTGAATGAGTTTCATGACTGGAACTCCTAATGATGTTGGGAAGACTGCATCCATACCATAAACCAACTGATAAGGGGACATATTTATTGATTTCTTTGTAGCTAATATATCAGCCCATAAGGCATGAACCAGTTTGCCATGCCACGATTTATGATTGTGATTCAATAGTTTTTTGATGATATTGATGAGGCTTTTGTTGGAGGATTCAACTAATCCATTTCCTTGGGGATAGTAGGCAGTAGAGTGGCCCAGGGTGATGTGGTATTTGTAACAGAAATCAACCATTCTTTTAGACTTAAAGGAAGCAACGTTATCTGTTATGATTTTTCTAGGACAACCAAATCTGGATAGGATTTTGTTTTCAAGGAACTTGATAATGACAGAGTTAGTAGCATTCCTAGATGGTATGGCCTCTATCCACTTGGTAAAATAATCAGTGGCAGTGAGGATCCCCTTATGTTGGGCTGATGAAGTTGGGTGAATTTTCCCAATGAAGTCCAAGCTCCATGTTGAAAGGGTGCCTCAACACGGATAGGATGCAAAGGTAAGGGAAGGAGTTTCCTTTTTCCATCAAAAATTTGACACTTATGGCAAGACATGACTAACTTCTGAGTATCTGGGAAAAGTGTGGGCCAATAGTGACCAGATCTGAGGATTTTTTTGCTGTGGTCTTCCAGTAGAGGTGTCCTCCACATTCTCCTTCATGTAGCTCATGCATGATTTTTCCTACATCTTCCTCAAGTAAACATTTTAGAAAAATTCCAACAGCATTTTTCCAGTATAATACCCCATCTAATATGCAATAATTCAAAGCCTTCTGTTTTAAAAATATAGCTTTAGTTTTAGACAAAGAAGGAGGGGTATTTAAATATAAAAGAACATAAATGATGTCAGCATGCCAAGGAGAATTCAGAAATGTTTCTTCAATGAAAGCGGCAGTGAATTCTTCTATTTCTTCCAACACATCTACCATGTTCATGTCTAGTGCTTGGAAGTTTGATTCAACCATGAGTTTTGCTAATACCTACTCTTTAATCAGTTTGGTGGGCCTAATTTCTAAGTCATATTCAAGAATAGTAGAAATCCATTTTCCCCTTTTACCATCAGGGTCTTGACTTAGAATATCCTTGACAACAGTATGTGGAACAAAAGCAATTATGTGAGAGTGAAAAATGTAGACACTAAAGTCCTTTAACGCTTTCACTAATGCTAAGGCTTTCTTCTCCATGAAGTTATATTTGAAAGGAGAAACTCTTAAGGCCCTACTAAAGAAGGATATTGGTTGTTCTCGCCCCAAGTCATTCTTTTGAAGTAATACTGCAGCTATTGTATGTTCAAATTCAAAAGAAAAGATATAAAAGTCTTTGGTGAAATCTGGAGTACTCAGGACTGGTGTTTGAGTGAGAGCTTATTTAACTAGGTCAAATGATTGTTTAGCTTGTATGTTCCATTTCACACCTACCTCTTTCTTAAGCATGTTTTTAATGTTTCTTAATAGCTCAGCAAGGTTGGGGATAAACCTTCTAAGAAATTTATCTTCCCAATGAAAGATTGTAATTCTTTGAGGCTTTTTGGATGGTTGATCTTCAATATGTCATCTATCCTTTTAGGGTCTACTTTGATTCCCTCTTCTAAAATTATGTGACCAAGAAGTTTACCTTCTTGGAGACCAAAGAGTGTATTTTTGGGATTTAAAGATAAGCCAAATCTCCTACACTTCTCAAAAAAATTTCTCAAGTGAATTAAATGTTCTTCATCAGTATTTGAGAAAATAGTTATGTCATCAAGGTAAATGATTATAAAATAGCCAATATCTTCAGAGAAGTCTATGTCCATGGCCCTTTGTAAGGTGGCCCCTGCATTCATCAAACCAAATGGCATTTTGACATACATAAAGGTGCCCCAAGGTGTAGTAAAAGCAGTTTTATGTTGATCACTTGGGAGCACTAACACCTGATTGTAACCTGAGAACCCATGCAACAATGAAATTCTTTTTGACCCAACTACCCTTTGAATTATATGTTCCATCTTGGGCAAGGGGTAGCTGTATTTTAGGGAGGCTCTATTTAAGTTTCTAAAGTCAATGAAGAGCCTGATTTCCCCTATCTTTTTCCTAACATAAACTAATTTTGACACCCACTGTGAATATCTAATAGATACTATAATCCCAACATCATACATTTTCTCGATTTCTTTCTTGACTAAAGGTAATAAAAACAGGGTTTATCCTCCTTAGTTTTTGTTTGAAAGGTTTTTGATTTTCCTTAAGAGGAATTTTGTGATGAATGATGCTAGTATCATAAGATTTCAAATCTTTGTATCCCCAAGCAAACACATCTCTAAACTCTTTGAATAGCTCTATATATTGCAATTTTATATGAGCTGGGAG
This sequence comes from Pinus albicaulis, assembly GCA_034641835.2. NCBI lineage: Eukaryota > Viridiplantae > Streptophyta > Pinopsida > Pinales > Pinaceae > Pinus > Pinus albicaulis. The sequence continues at coordinate 217,622 of JAXQQM020084320.1, read as the reverse complement.
AGTGTTGGACAGCTTGATCATCTTGGGTTCTGCTAGACTGCCTATGTTATGTTCTTCTACATCTGTTTCCATAGGCTCCATTCTTGGTTCTTTGGCTACATCATTAAAATCGAAAAGGTGATCTAAAAGTGTGAGACCTCTTGGAATTGTATCATTCTTGCAGTGTATAACTTCCAAGTCTTTCTGGTCTGCGTTGTCAATTAATTCTTCTTCAAAAGGATTCTCACAGTGATTTATATTAGCAGAATATGTCACTTCTATTTCTGGGATTTGTTCATTATCCACACAGTTTTGTTCATGGTTGGTTTCTAATGCTGGTATGGAAAAATCATTTTCTAATTTTAGGAAATCATCTATGTGTTTGTCAAACTCAAACACTTGCCAGTGATCCTCATTCTCAGGCACTATAGGCCTGTGTTTTACCTTTATACTAAGTTGTTCATTTATCTGAGGTATTTGGCAGTTTCTGGCATTGAAGGCAAGTTCATTTGCTAAATGATTTTGTGCTCTTTGAATGAAAATGAGTTCATATTTTTCAAAAGTCTTTAATAAATCAAGGGAAACATTTTGATATTCTCTAAGTCTTGGGTTTTTATCTGAATATTCTCCTTTCATTTGTCTTATGATAAGTTCAGAATCTCCTACGATTGATATTTTCTGGGCTTCAAATTGTTTAAGCAACTGTAAGCCAAGGAGAAGTGCTTCATATTCAGCAATATTGTTTGTGCATGGAAAATCCAGTTTATATGAATAACTCTGATTTGTATTTTGAATCCATACACCTACCGCTGCACTTTTTTTATTACAAGACCCATCAAAGTTTATTGTCCAGAGTATCTTTGCCCTATTTTCATTTTCTTGTTGTTGTTGATTGCCAATGTTTTGTATCTGATTTGAGGGAAGTTTTGATTGTTTTGCTAAACTGATTTCCTCTTTGTTTTCCTTTTCTTGTTGAGTGATTTGGTCTTCATTGTACAATATAAATTAATCTAGACTTTATTGAACATAATAGATTGGAGATTTGTTTGGTTTATCTATGTTTCCCACCATGTATTTCATGTGGGATTCCCTATATAATCTTTTGTTTTGGTTAAAAAGTAGGATGGTGGAATAAGAGATGTCCATTTGAAGGCTCCCCTGAAGTTTGGCTCCCCATGATCTTGATAAAAGCATGCCATACTTTGGGGGAATTTCAGCTACTACTATGTCCATAACTAGACTCTTGGCAGGGATCTGATATAAGTTTACACATAAATCTTTGATTAAACCGAAGCATTTGCCTCTGCTTGAATCAAAGGAATACAGATCCTTGTATGGTTTAGTAATTTCTAAGCCTTATCTTTCCATTACTACTTTGGGCATAAGATTATGTGAAGCTCCAGAATCTAACATGGCATTTTGTAATATCCTATCATGTATATTCAAGCTCACATAGAAGGGAGGGACAGCTCCTTCTTGGTATTTTCCTTCAACTTCTGGACCAAACAACAACTTTGGTTTGTCATTTGTCAAGTTTAAAGTATCAGTGTCACTTCCTAAGTTCAAAGCTTTGAAAACTTGGTTTTTACACACTTCTTAGGTTACTAGTTCAGCGAGAGGTATGGTAATTTTTATCTTTGCAATATCTCCCTCAAGGCTGAAAGGAACTATTGATTTTGTCATATTTACATCTGTTTTTTCAATTGAATTCCTTTCAGCAATTCTTATTTGTTGAAATTTATTTGGACTACTATTTGGGACAATTTTGTTAGGTCCACTAGCTGAAGTGCTAGGGCTGCTTTTCTCAACATTTGGCTGGTTTCTCTTATCTTTTTTTAAATCCGATTTCTTAGCCAAAATGTTGGGTTTTTCTGCTATTTTCTTATGTTATTTTTCTTCATTTTTCCTAATAGCACTGTTAGTGTTCTTGTCAGTTGAATTATCTATGTTCCCTTTGCTCCTAAGATCGTATTGTTTATGCACCTCCATAATTGCATTTTCAAACCCAAATCTATAATCATCAAAATCATCATTGGTGTTTTCATTTTGATCTAAAGAGAAGAAACCTTGTTCTTCTTCAGTGAGGAAAACATCATCCCCATTGTCTGATCCAATCAAGTTTACATGATCTTCTCCCAACCTTTCAATCTCCCTTTCTTCCTCATCTTGATCTACATAGTTTTGTTGGAATGGAGGTCTAATCTATTTGTCATTATCTCTTTGCCTATCTTGATTATTTTCTCTTTTAAAATTCTGATTTCTATTTCTGTTTTGGGGGTTGTTTTGATTTTCTCTTAGTGGCACTCTATCATTCAAGTTGATATTTTCAAGCATCTTCTCCATTACCTTCACTAGGTTGTCAATTTTGGTGTCAGAAGCTGAGGTTGAGGGTGCAATATCATCTTTATAAGTTACCCTCTTCTCTGATCTTAACCTAGCTCTTTTCTCAATTATGTTTGCTTCTACACTCACAGCTCCCTTCTGCATGTCTTCTAGAGTTAAGTAATCTCTCTCTCTCTTAGTTGATAGGCCATTTCAGCATCAAAACCTTCAGGATATTTTACTATGGCCATGCCTTGGGGAGGTTTCATGTGAGGTGGAAGAGAATTGTAAACACTGTTAAACCTACTGGAGTAGTCATGAACACTCTCCCCTTTATTTCTTTTAAGACTGCTATACTCTGCCAACATTTGGAGAGGGTTCTTTTTTATTTCCCATTTTTTTATGAATGTTTGATGCAAAGAAGGAAGATCATTGATGTTGTTAGGAGTTAAGTTTTTAAACCACTTTTTTACTTCTCCTCCTAAACATTGGGCAAAGATTATTATCTTTATGGTCTCATAGTCTATTTCCATGTAATCAAATGCATCTTCCATCCTATCTACATGTTGTTGAGATGTGGTAGATTATTTTCCAGTGAAATGGGGAATTTTAGATTGATAATCATTTGGTAAGGGAACCACAGGTTGAGGTAACACTAGTGGGGCATACCATGCTGCCATGGCTAGAAGGAAAGGTGGATTTACAAAGGGGAAAGTGGGATGAAATGGAGTGTTTTAAACAGTGGTAGTATGGATTGGAGTGGAAGAAACACTTGGGCCAGCAAACTGGTTTTGAGCAGATTTGTTATGGAAAATGCTAAAGTGATGAAGAATATGGGAATCGGGAGGAGTAGAAGGTGAGGCTTCTCTACTAAAAATCTGCTGCAAATCTACAGTTTCAAAATCAGTTTGGTTTAAATCACTTTGATATCTAGTTCTAAATATATTCCTTGAATGATGTAAGTCAAAGTGTAAATCCTCTAAGGCAACAAGATTTTCAGGAACAAATTTTTTTCTTAAGAGGCTCCTATTAGTAGCTGATTTTCTAGACTTAGAAGTTTGCCACAGAATTCTCTCTAGATTTTCAACTATTGTAGGAGGATTAGGGTCTATATGAGATCTAGTGTTGATCCTATGTGAAGCCAGACTGTTTTTCAAAAATGAGAGAGGCTGAAGCTTTTTAGGATTGTTTTGAAAGTATTGCCTCTCACAATGTCTTATCTAGTATGGGATTAGGCTTCTAAAATTCCTCAAGGCTGGTTAACATAGTCCTAAAGAGATCTGGAGACCTAGATGAGTAATAAGCCTACTGGGGCCAATGGAGTCGCCAGGTGGAAATGTTTTAGCTTTTGTGAAAGTAAAATGTTTTATGGTTCCACCACCATGTTTATTATGAAGCCAATCTGAAATATTTTTGGATTTTCTGAGTTTTTTCAGTCCTATGGGTTATGAGTGTGTCCTAAATCTGATTCAACACTTATTTAAGGTGTTTAGAACAAACAGAGTTCACTCTTATGGATTAGCTAGCTGATTCCTTCAAGGTTTGATAAGGATCTATGAGAATCCTAAGGGTTACTTAGTTTGTCACTGATTCAAATAAGTCCTATCATGATCACCATTATGCTTGGTAGTGCTTGAAGTAATCTACTTATATTGCTCTGGATAGTGAGTGTTTTGTCTTAAGGATTTTACTCATTCTCCCACTGTGATCGCCATTATGTTGTGGTGAGCGGTGGGATAAGTCCACAAGGTGTCCTTTGTCAAGATAAGGGCCTAAAGAGTTTTTAAGAAGTATTGAGGAAACTATGAACTCAATAGGTCCCACCATGATCACCATTATGCTGTGGTATTGTGTTTTGATAGATTGGCTTACCAAAAGACAAGGCAACATCAGAACCAATCTTTAGAGTTCTAGGATCTAGTCCTCCTGTTCTTAGAGAGGGATCTCTCAAATTTACTTGTTTTGCAAAGATTTATCTTGTTTTATTTTAAGTATTGATTTTAGACTATTTATTAAGTGCAAGTGTTTGTTTGTTTGGTTAGTTGAATTGGCATAACAGAATATGAAAGGTCTAAGAATTATAGATCGAAAGAAGAAGTGTCAGATTAATTGGGCAATGGAGTCAAGAAGAGGTTTATGACAAACTCATCAATAGATATGGGGTATCAAAGGGAAAATCTAACTTGGCCATAGGATCCTTTAGTTTTTTGAATGAGATGGACATCAATGATTTGGAAAGAGAAAATGAATTCTCAACAAAGGGAACCTGAAAGCATAACTTGAACAATAAAGAGGTATTTGATAGATAAGGCTAACCATGAATTCTACAAACCACACTTTAAGAAAATAATGACTTCAAGACAAATTTTAAAATGAAATCTAAGATTCAGGAGCACATCCTATTTCCTCAAATATTTTATTTCAAAGGAATTAGATAATATAAAAGGTTCACTAATAATTGTAGTCATAGAAGAGGGAACACCTAAAAACATCTATGATCACAACTATAAAGACCTTTAAAACAAATTTTCAAGCATGGTCAAAGGGTATTGTCGGAACAGAACTCCTCGGCTAACTGTAAACAATGGTACTTCAAAGGGAGAATTCAAAAATAGTTTTCAAGTGGCAGCAGACAAGAATAAAAAACCATAAATCATGCTGAAACCAACTATTTGAACTATTAGAGAAATAAACAGGCATGAGGACTAAAGAGAAATATTAAAGACTCTAAAAGACCTCAGCAGAAGAAAACATAAAATAGTGAAGGATAAACAGGTCTAAGGTGCTTCCATGAGTCATTTCTTAGCATAAAATTTTCATCATACTGTAGTAAGAATCTATGAAACATAATTTAAATAGGAAAAACAACACACAGTTCATAATACATCACCAACATCAAAGCTCAAGGATCCAATGATAGAGCCTTCTCAAGAAAAAGCATGTTTCAACATCATTAGGCTTCCAAGAGTTCAATTTCTTCTTCAAATTCAAATAGACTATGTATTATTTCAGAAAGTTTCAGTATTAAAACTAGTGACCAACCAACCAACCTCTCATCTTCTTCAGAACTATTTATAGAAGAAATGAGAAGGTGGAAGAGTTTTAGGATTGAAATATAATTAATTTTACACTAAATGCAACTCCTAGACTTGAAAACCATGCAAGGCATAAGGCAGGAATGCATTGAATTAAAACTATGTTTTATTAACTTTGTTTCTGCTTTTTTAGGCTTAATGGGAAAAAAGATTGAATTTAAGGCCTATTTATCCTTTAACACTATCTTTATCTCTATGGATTAGGCCTTTGATTCTTGAATTTATGCCTTAATCCCTTTAAATTCTGCTTTAAAATCTGTATTCTTCACTTTATGCTCTGATTTTCACCTTTGGCATTGATACTCTTTGTTTATTTGATGTTTTATCCTATTTTTGTTGTTTTGCAGGCGCACAAAAGGTTTACACAGGTGGAGGTATTTGTTTTAATGAAGAACTACTTGGATCCCTTCCTGTACTGAAGGTTAGGAATCGTCATTCCTAGCCTTCGTATTACTTTAAAAACTGTGCGAAAAACCCCATAAAACCTGCACAAAACAAAAAAAATTATATAATCTTGTGGAAAATGGGTTTAAACACTGCTTTGGGTGGTTTGACAGCGAGGGTGAATGGGAACCGTTGGATTAAAATAACCAACAGTTGAGATTAATCGGGGGGGTCATTTGGGAGAATGATGAAGGGCTAAAGACTTTGGGTTGCGATTTGACGAGAGCCGTTCGATCAGCATAATGAATGGTCGAGATCGACTAATGAAATCATTTGAGAGATTAGATGGATGCAAATGGCTTGGGGTCGTAATGTAATATGAGTTTTCTGATCTCAAAGATCGACGACCAATATTAAAAGGTGAAAATGACTCTTGTAGAGGATGGTGGTTTGGTGGAAAACCGACAGCAATTTTCACGCGGGCTCTGGGGGGGTAGGCGGTATTCTAAAAAATAATGCGATACGATATATCGTTTGACGCGTGTCCCTCAAATACCACCTATTTCGAAATTTTTTTTGGTGTTAAACCTTATGCACAATTTTTTTTCGAAATTTAGCGTCAACTGTCGGATCGGAGGACCCAGATCCGACGGTGCAGATCACACGCGACGGGGAAAGTTTCTGGTTTAAAGAGGTAAGTGGGGCCCATGATGACGTAGTGTTTTTTGTCATGTAGAGGGTGATTTTATTGGGTTGTCAGGTTTAATCCTGATCGTTAGATTTTCTTGACAGACGGTCAAGATTAAAGGAGGAGGGCGGATGAATGAAAAGAGGAAAAGGCAAGGCAGGGGATCGGGCAGAAGAAAAAAGTGCGATGGTAATTGATCTGTGTAGATCAACGATCGATATTCATCTTAAAATTGAACCATCGGGTTGGAAAAAATAAAGGAAATAAGGGTTCAGAGGAAAGGTTTTAAGCTTTTAGCACCCGATTGCGGGGCTGTAGGTCACATGAGGAAAGGGGCTAAAGGAATTAAGCCCTTGGGGGCTTAAGACGTATTGTATTTTGGAAGAGTGCTATTAGGCCTAAAAATAGTGTCTTTTAAGGCAAAATGGGGGTTTCAGTAGGTAAAAGGAGGCATTTTTAAACCAAATAAAAGGGAAATATAAGGTTTAAATGGGGGTTTTTATGATTTGGAAGCCAAATGAAGGTTTATGGAGGGATTTGTAAATGGTATAAGGGTGAAAATGGGGTTCTATAAGTAGTTTTTCTCTTGGTGAACAACAGGTTTTTAAGGATAAAGGGGAAACAACAGTGAAGATTAACTCAAAGAGTAATAATCATCATAAAAACTTTAAAAGATGATAAGTTTTCAAAGGGAAATATGTCTTGAAGTTTTGAAGACAAAGTCTAGCCACCATTGAGTTATGACAGAATTTATAGATGGCTAACAGGTGGATGGGAATAACTCAGGTGTTCCAAGTTTCCTCCAAATGGAGGCATACATCACACAAGTGGATGCATCATTCTTAATGATGCAACACAAGACATGGGAATTATGATTCTTGACTGGTATTTGGAAGGTGATGGATGAAGGTAAGGGGGGATTTTTTTATTTTTCAACATAAAATATGATCAAATGATCAGATGAAGTGTCCATAGTTCCTAGAGTAGATAATAGAGATTTACATTGTGAAGGGAACGACTGGAGGACTTCCAACATTGGCATGACAAAAGGAGATTGTGCCAAGTCAGATATTATTCTCTATTTATGGGAAACTTTGGAGTAAGCATCGATTCGTCATAATGGCCCTTTGGGGATATTGGGAGTGACCTTTTCCTGTAGCAGAGGGATTGGTTAGAGTACATTCAGTGTCGAACTAGACTCTACAGAAATGGTGGTTTGAGGCTCGGTTGTAGACGAAGCAGGAGGCTTGCTATATTGGCGCGACTGATTTTGGAGGTTCAAATCCGCAGTATTAACCATGTCAAAATTCATCATGTGAATCAGGTAATCAGAGGTACCACAGGGCTGTTGAAACAGATAGAAAGGAGGTTGAGAAACATTGGGGTAAGCAAGTTAAACCATCACATGCCTTGACATTGGTTGACGCAATGGGGAAAATGTTCTTTGTCCTAGATACATGCTACCTGGAGGGGGATAGGTGCTACAGGAGATGTCCCCTCCCTGAGGAAACCATAACCCATGGGAGGATGAGTATAAGTATGTGGAAGAGATGGAATGATACGGTCTGCGATGTGAGATTCCCCTGGTGCGTTGCCACCACCAGGTCTAGGAAGATCCGGTAAGACGGTATAAGCATAACTAGATTAGGCATAGATCAAGTGATATTTCAAGGAAATTTGGAGAAATTATTCCTCTTTCTGAGGAAAGTGAGATGCGACAACTTTACCAATATAAGGAAAACGCATCATGAGAAACAAATATAGATAGACGCAGTCATTGAATGTAGGAGCTTGACATAAGCTCCTCCTTCTTCTCCATTCTTAGACATGGTAGGAAAGGTGGGCGGTAGAATTTTCACAGAATGAAGTCAATAACTCAGTATTGGTATCATATTGGAGAGGTAGCTGGAAGTAGGACATGAATGCTTTAGCAAGAGTCGCAAAAGTGGAATGAGAGGCAGAGGCATGGTCAACATACCACCTTTCAACGTCTCTAGTGTGCACATGTTGGAATAACCAAAGACAGATAGAGTCATTAGTGATAAAATTGGATGAAAAAATCATGTTAAAGGAGCGGACGTGATTACTATGGTCCTCTCCAGAATTTCATTCTAATTTAGGAATATAAGAAGGAAGTTTAGTTGGAATAATAGGCCAACCTGGATCATGGTGTATAGGGTCATTAATTAAGTGGCTAAAATTGGAAAGGCTCAAACCACCCATAAAAGGTAGAAAATGAGTAGACAGAATGGTTCTGGTAGAGGTTCCACTAGTAGCATCTCCAGAATTAGGGTTAGGGCTGCCACCAGCATTAGGATCAACACCTACATTCATGCCTTACATTGTGACAGAATGAGATGAAGGGGAACCGGGTTTGGAATCAGAGGGAGGGGCCGATGAACCAGAATTAATGTCGGTATGGAGACTCAGCAGGGGACTAACTCAACATCTATGAGGGTGAGTCAGTATTCCTAATGGAAACTAAGGATGAAGGCCTATGAGTCTCTGTGATAACCACCTTGGGGGCACAATGATCGCAAGATAGAGATACCCAAAAAAGGTGGAAGAGAAATAAACAAAGGTTCCAAGGGGTAGATAAATTAATTATGATGTTTATGTATTGGCTTGGCAGTGTAAAAAAGTGCTCTTCGCTTTAGCTATGCATGTGTGAAATATGTGTGTTAATTTTAATTAGTCCCATATGGTTGTGTATAAATAGAAATAAAAAATGTATTATAACTCTAAATAAAGTTGAAAGTGGCAGTAAAATAAACAGGTTAAGATGCGCAAATTCAACCCAAAAAGAAGGGCTCCCAAGAAATTGTTCTAACAGGGGGGCGAAATTGACTCAAATCACACAAAAAGAAAAATGATCTAAGGTCTAAGGGACAAGGATCTAATGACTCAGATTTAGTGAAAAGAGGTGCAGAAAACAACAAGAAACCAAAGGGGAAAATTCTGCAAAATGGGGGGGACAAGTTAAAAACCTAAAGGGAAATAAGAGGGACTGTAAGGGAGAAGTCAGACAAGACTCAAGAGGGAGATTTTGGATGAGATAATATTCGATTTGAATGGATTTCAAAGAAAAATAAATCAGACATTGAAAAATGGTTGAAAGCGCTGCAAAATCTTAGACTACGTACTCAGATAAACCCTTCCTAAAAAGGTGGAAGTTAGTAAAGCCCTAAGGGGCTTGTTCCTAGTTCAAAAATAAAAACTAAGCATATCTAGGACTAATACGGGTGGAGACAAGGGTTAATCAACCATGAATAGTAGTTGTGGCGAACCTTGAAAATTTTAGAAAAAGCCCAGCAAACAACTTCAACTCGTAGGTACTTACATGTTGGCTAGTGAACTCGCATTTTTTGGCCTAAAAACTACTATTTGAGCCCTAAAATTATAGTTTTGGGGCTAATAAGTGCGAGTCGCATTTCAAGGAGTCTCGGCGGTAGGTTGTTGAAAATTTTTGTTGTCTGTGGCGCAGCTAATACCTGTTACCTGCAAAAAGCACCCAGAAACATGTGGAATTTAGTTTTTTTATTGTTTTAGGGCATGAAAGGTAAAAAAAAACATTAAGCGGCTGAAGTAAAAACCCTAAGTACTGAAGCAGTTGGTCACATAAGAAATCTAAATAAAGCCCTGTGGAGTCATCGATTGTTAGAATGAAAATCTTAACGCAAGTGTACGAAAGGAGATCACATTCGCTGCACATGACAAACAGACCTAACAACAAAGATGGTTGTCTAACTTCTTTATATCTGCAATAGACAGTCCAAAAAAATGCAAAATAAATCTAGATCTATGCAATAAAAGAAGCTAAACATAAAAATGAAATATGAGTTTCTCCAAATATCCAATGGACAAGACAAGATTTATAATTTATAAAGAATTTGTATACTATGTAACACTTGGGAAGGGAACATAAAGAGCCCCCCTCAATGGGATGGGTTCTTGGATGTCCTCAATGATTCAGATTTAGAGTTTCTCTATCAAAGGTGTAGAAAACCTAAGGCGTGTAGAACTCAAAGGGAGCTCAATACGCAAAAAGAAAATAAAAGTGAATCAAAGTGTGACGATGATAAGAGGATCAAAGACTGACCATGATAAAAGGATGAAAGGTAAGAAGTGAATGGAAAACCCTCCTATTTATAACAAAGTATTGAGTTATCCTCGATAATGGTGCATAATAAAATATTATTAACCAAGATCTAGATCTAACTACTTGGAATATTTTATTATATTTTGTTGGAGGGAAAAGGGATTTAAATTGGTTAAATCCCTTTATTTAGGAATAATCAACAAATAAATGATTTATTTATTATTTCAAGAATGGGTTAAAGAATAATTAAACAAATAATGATTTATTTAATTATTAAGAAGGAATACTAATTAAATAAGGATTAATTAATTATTCCTAGAGAATAATAAGATAAATAATGATTAATCCAATTATTTTTCATTAATTGAGTTAAATATGACAAGGAATATTATTTAAACAAAGGTTTAATTAATTATTCCTAGAGGAAAATCAAACAAATATCGATTTATTTAATTATTCCTCATGGTGTATTTCGATCCATCTAATTATACATGGTTCGATGACCAAAAATTGGTGTAACAATACTTGGTATTTTATATATTTTAATTTATGTGGTTGAAATTATTTATAGTTGCACTTGATATTATTTAGTATTGTAATTAACATATGTAACTTTTTGTTTTTGTATTAGATTAACATGTACATTGTAATTCAACAAGGATTATGCAAAGAAAAAAAATATTTGAAAGAATGACAACTTCTAAGTAGAAACAACACCCACTTGGACACCTCCTCGGCAAGGACGCCAAAAAGTGGTAAGTGTCAGTATTGCACAAGAGTCTTGCTACTCCCAAGGCTTCCAAATTTAATTATCAACCTAGGGTTTGTACAATATTTTAAGAGATGACAACGCTATACAGATAATAGATTGAGCCCTACTCACCTAAATTTATAGAAATTAACTAGAAAAAGGCATACAGAGACCACTCTATGAACTAATTCTAGATTAGGAAGGAAGGAAATTGCATGAAAACAAATTTCTATTACCGTGGAAAAAACATAAATATTACTTTATTTGCAAACGAATGGAAATGTTTCTTAGTAAAAAGTAAATTGTAACCCTATTTTTAGGAATTTCAAGGCTACACTACTTGGATAAATGTAAGCATTGGTCTATTTTCTGAATGTGAATGTTGTAGATGGAGGAAACCTAGTCTATGTAATGGAATAAAAATTCTTGAAATTGAAACTCCAGATTAAGGAGAATAAATCAAAGCAAGTGATCTAATATATGTTACGTAATGAAAAAAATGCAATCAAACTTCAAGCATTTAATTGTTCCAAAGAGAGTAGAATTAGTGACATAATACATTATACATCTCATGATATAAAAAAACAAAATCATTGTAGTGCTAAATTCATAAATATGTCCACTAACCCTAATCACAATTTTTCTTTGTAGTGGATGAGAGGAAACTCTTAGGTGGTATTTGGTCTCTCTGAATCATGTTTTTGGAGCCTAAGGGACATCATTCAAGGCTAGGTGGAAACAATCAAGCTTTAGGATCAATTCTGGGCATCTTTACACGTAGATGTGGATGAATAAAATATTTTAATTAATTAAAAATAGTGCTCAAGTACATCAAAAATGGAAATCTAAACAACAAGTTCTCAATTAATTAATAGCATCTATCCTTATACAACAATTTAAATCATATTGAGACATTATGCTTGCTTATTTATACAAAAGTAACTAAGGGGAAGCCTCCTTGGAAAGATGGTTTCTTCCCTCTGAAAGTCCTAAAAGGATGGATGTTGCTCCATGTAGTTTTTGAGTTCATGAGCTACTAGTGGATCTTCAAAATTGAAGTTAGTAATTGTAGGGAGCATGTTGATATTTGTGTGAGTAAATTTAGGAGACCAACGTCATACATCTTCTCTAACTTCCTTCTAATGTATCCCTGCATAGTAAATTCATTTTAATGCACTCTCTACCTGTAGATTAACCACATTAGGCCACGATATATGATAATCATCCTATAGTATTCCTAGTAGCCACATAATAGTAAAAAATATGCCATTAAATGCGACAAAATAATTAAATATAGTGTGAAGGAAGGCTAGATGGGCCTTGTTATTTACCTGTTAATGACACCCATAAATTGTTCCAAGAGACAAGTTTTTGTTCTTTAGAGACAAGTTGGGGCTGGTGGAGATTAACCCCCTCATTGAGAGGGAGTGTGGATATGAATACATCATAGATCGATACTCTCTTAGAAGGTAAAATGAGTCCAAGAGACCTAGAGGGCTCAATAGGAAGTGTTGAATGATTGTGTGATGGAGGTCAGTCCTGATCACACACCAGTAATGGTGGAGAGAAGTCATGGATCATGATCATAGACCACACATGGTGGAGTGAGGTCCTTCAACATCTAGACTCTAATAAAACACTAGAATTGTGGAGTAAGATCCTACACCCTAATTGGACATTGGAAAGGGTGGATTGAGTTCCTAGACCATAATCACACATCAAGAAGGGTACATAGTGAGGCTTGTTTAGCATCTAGACCCGATAAAAATTAGGAAGGGGTTGAGTGAGGTCTTGGCGTGGACAGCTCACTAGGAAGGTTGAGTGAGCTTGTTAGTTGAGGATCTTAAATTTTTTTCCTATGTAGATGCCAAGGGATTCAAGGACTGATCATTCTTCTTCACACTAGTCAAATAATTATTTTTCAACTTGAAAAGAGTGCCAACATAATAACCAAATCGAAGAAAAATGGAACTAAATGAGAAAGGATGAGTTGAAATTTATTTGCAATCTACTTATTACATCAAAATAAAATCTAGCTTGTAGCATTCATTTTCCTACATTCATATTAGATTATGATTTCTAGGATCAAATAATATTGTTATTTAATCACTAATTGTGCAGAGAAAAAGGAATGTAGAAAGAGGAAACTAAAAATACCTAACTACTTTAAGAAAAAGAAACTATATATTTATGGTCTGCCAATACCACATCACCAACAAAGCACCCGACAAGATAACTAATTGGAATACCTACAGAAGAAATATTTTTATGGAAAAATGTACTAGACAAATAAGGAAAATATGACTAGGAAAGGAAATGGATTAAAGAAATATAAAAGAAAGAGAGACTAGAGTCTGCATGATGGTACCTAACCCAAAGGGACTCATCCATATGGAATAAACATAGTTGTGGATGAAAAAGAATATTTTAGGTAATGAAAAATAATGTTATCTAACTCCCCTCTAATGTATCCTTGCAAAATAAATGAATTTTAATACACTCTGTATGTGTAGATTAATCACATTATGCCACGATATATGATAATCATTCTATAGTATTCCTAGTAACGAAATAATAGTAAAACATCCATTAAATGAGATAAAAGAGGTAAATATAGGGTGAAGGAAGGCTAGATTGGCCTTGTTACTTACCTATTAATGAGACCCATAAATTGTCCCAAGAGACAAGTTTGTGTTCTTCACAGAAAATTTGGGGTTGGTGGATATTACCATCTCATTGAGAGGGAGTGTTGACATGACTACATCATAGATATACACTCTCTTAGAAGGGAAAATGGGTCCAATAGACCTAGAGTATGAAATAGGTAGTGTTGAGCGATTGTCTCATGGAGGTCGATCCCGATCACACACCACTAATGGTGGAGAGAGGTCATGGACCATGATCACACACCACACATGGTGGAGTTAGGTCCTTCAACATATAGACTCTAATAAAACACTAGAATGGTGGAGTAAGGTCCTAGACCCTAATCACACATTGGGAAGGTTAGAGTGAGTTCTTTGACTGTGATCACGCATCAAGAAGGGTGTATTGAGGCCTTTTAAGCATCTAGACCCGATCACAATTAGGAAGGACTTGAGTGAGGTATTGGTGGGGAGAGTTTATAAGGAAGGTTGATTGAGCTTGTTAGTTGAGGATATTAAATTTTTTTCCTATGCAGAGGCCAAGGGATTCAAGGACCAGTCATTCTGGAAAAGTGAGTCCTAATATGCTGATGGCATTGCCATGGGTTTGGTACCACCTCGGATATGGGAAGCATTGGATGCTAATGATATATAATTATAATAATAATATTTGATAGAGAAATTTGTTCAATTTTAGAATAACTATGATAATGGTTATCAATACCTCACTAGTTAAGTGGGAGTGACAAATATGTAGCTATGTTTGGTCTTCCAAATGTAAATTTGGCCACTTGAGGTAATTTTATTTATCATTGTAAATCATATGTATAAATTCTTGAGTCAAAATAAAATTTATTTTGAGTCAAATTCCCATTGTGACTTCTAAAAGATACAAGCATGAGTTTCTAAAATGACAATTTTGGCTCCAAAATTTGCAAGTGAGCTTCCCTCCAAGTCAATTCATCCCTCGCCGAGAGACATGTCCATTCACCCTAGTGAGACTACTATATAAATCAAACTCGAGCTCCTCAATTTGAAAATTCACATTATCTCACATAAGATACAATTTATATGAAATTGAGTGAAGTACAAGAAGGATAAAAATAAGGTTGAGTTTTCTCTCTTCTCCCTCTCTTGCAACTCACACATGTGAAGTCATCTCTCTCTATCTGTGGTTCACATTTTCATGGGGCAAAAATTTATGGGTTATTAGGGAAATTATTGTAGGGACGAATTTTTGTTGTAATTGGAAATTACAAGAGAGATGAACTATGAAAAGACAATATTAAGAGTGAAGTGCATGATTAGATTGGGTGACTTCACTTGGAGGAGAATACCAGGTTTGACCATATTTCTAGGTGTGTCTCTCGTTGAACAAGAAGAATTTATGTATTGAAAAAGGCTATTGGGCTTTTCCTCGTAGTGGTTTTTGGTAGGGTAAAACTTGAATTATCTTGTGTGTTGTGATCTCTATTATTCTACTATTCTTTATTGTTCAATTTCTGACTTTAATTGTAGAATAATATATTGGAATAAGTTAAAAGAAGATCTATATAGAAAGTAATCATCAGAATTTGAGAAATATTGTGCTAACCATAACTACACTAAGAAATTCAACAAGTTTGAAGGAGGAAGCACAAAAGAATCTTGTTATATGCACAAGGAAATAAATAAAATGAGATATGTCGCACGAAATAGAAGGTGGAAAATTTCGCTCCTTTTAAACCTTAATATTTTCCAATGACAAGAGAGAGCATGTATTTCTTCATAAGAGGTGAGGGGTGGTTAAGAGCATGTATTTCTTCCTTAGAGGTGAGGGGTTCAAAACTAGAGAGGGGTAGAGTATGTATGACTTAGTAGACTTAGCTCTCAAATAATTGCACAAAGGTGGGTCCTTTGTCCTGTTTGTGCTCAATCTAGTCTCCTAAATTGAGCTCATTTAATTGTCAACCAGGGTTGGTAAACTGCTGAAGTGAAGTGCACCATATGTGCCTAAGTAATCTCTTCCTACTTCGTTGTGTTTAGTGTTTTCTGATGTTTTTGGTTTTATGGTTTTATTTTGAAAAGGAAAAGAACTAAGTGCTAATGAAGGGAAACTATTGGTCAAAACAGAGTGAAGCCTAAACTATGATGGTAAACAAATGCAAATGCTGAAACAAAACAGAGTCTAACTATGACTAGCAACCAACAAATACAAAGCTTGATAATGACTCTATTGTAAACTCACAACATGAAATTGAAATGGACCTGAGAAAATGAACAAGCTAAGTGTAAATGAAATTTTCTCCTAAATAAACAATCAACTCACAATGTTACAAAAATCTAAATTATCCTATGATGCTGAAGTTATTCTATTCTGCAACTTGACTTATCACTACTAAGCCTTATTCAGAAATTTAGAGATTTTCTAGAATAATGTTTGGGAAAAAGGCTATTGGTGAATTTGTAAAAGATTTGTAGAATAATCAAAGCCTTAAACTGATATTACTGACCTCTGTTCATGTGATGATATATTAATAAAAATTCAGAACAAAAGTAAGTTGTGAATAATGAAGGTCGAGAGACTAATTTTGACAACTAGAACTACTTAAAATACAATGGATAACATCAAGCTAGAACGCTATCTATCAATATTAAAGGACAATGATTACAACTAAATTAGAATGTCATTAATCTACTTGAAACAAAATGAATTAAAACTAAACTAAAGAAAGTCATTATCAAACTGAAAATGAAATAACAGAACTGAACCACATGCATTCTAACTCCAGAGTATTCTATTGAAATTGACATGCCATTACTCTATGAAATTACACAGTCCATCTTGTTCATCATGAATAATATGTTGGAAAAGTTTATTAGAACAATTCTGGTTGTATAACTCAATGCAATTGAAACATAAACGTAAGACTGAAAGTAAATACTCATCTAAACTGTGAAAACAGAGCTAAAATACTTATCTAAACGGTGAAAACAGAGCTAAAATACTTATCTAAATTATAAAAACAGAGCTGCACAGGAGGTAGGGGCCCTCCACCACCTGGTAGCATGCAATCTAACTCAAAATTGACTCAGCTCATGCAGCAGAATGATGCTTCTTTCATTAAAGGAGAAAATGACTGAAAACAGAGTATTCACGGTTCTGAAATCTAACAGCAAAAGCCAAAAACTAACCAAGATCTAACCAGCGTTGCTTGGTCTCCCAAGTCATATTTATAATGAAATTACATAACATAACTTGAGATAATGCAGGGATTACTGTCTTTCCCATTCCTATTCGAATTAAAACTCTTATTGAAGGTCAAGTGATTGTCACAGACAAAACGTAGAGTTTGTGTCCAAGGAAGGAACTCTACCTTCTGGTTTTTCTTCCACGGCATAACCACATGCAGAATTGTGCTCAGATTGTGAGCAAGGAATGATGTGGATGAAGTCCTAGGTAGGCGCCGAGGTCCTTTCGGAGATGACACTCGTCGCACACTCAAACTGCAGAAACACGCAATGATCACTTACGGACAGCCACATAGAATAAACAGATTCTCAGAAAGCTATTTTGCAGAAAATTGTTAAAATAGCAAAACACATGAAAATATGATATGTTAATCAATTGCATGTAACCTTTAAGCAATCCTAATCATTCTTCATTGATTTTAGGCTTACGAAGTGATAAAATAACGATGAAATGAAGTGAAGGTTTGTAAAAGAAAAGGCAATTCTAAGGCTCAACATACCCCCACTGCAAGACTATTGCATGTCCTCATGCAATTTCATCAAAACTTATTCCATGTGCTTTGAAACCTCTGTTAAAACATCCAAATTTATCTTTCTGCTTCCTTTGGCCCTAATCTATTTTCTAATCTCTGTTAACTTTCCAGAAATTAGTTCTTCATCTTCCTCTTGTAGTGGAGTGTCAAGTTTATTTTCAATAACCATGTCAGTTTCTCTTCTTCTGCTCCATCAAAGGATTTGACAAAAGATTTTGTAATCTCCTTATGGAAGCCATCAAATTTCTCTATAAAATTTAGCCTCCCTGCTTATTGTAGTAGCTTCTTGACCTGTGGATATCCTTCCAAATAATTGACTTCAACTGATTGTGTCCTGACAATTAGCCACATTCCTCCTTTGTGCAGATTATCTTCCTTTCAGAATTACTTTTCTATGCTTGAAGCTAGATTGACTACAGAGTATAATGCTTTATTTTGAAACTGTATCTCTGTGTCTGAAGATGGATTAGTTGAAGAATGATGCTTCACCCTTAGAATTACCTTTCTGCACTTAGAGATGGATTGGCTACAAAGTGTAATGGAAGTGAATGGATGGAGGTAATTAAGCTATAAGGGAAAATGAAGTGGCTATGGATCTGATGGAGAACTTTTGATGAACTTGTGGTGAAATAAGTGAATGATACAATCTTAAGGAGATGTGGAATAGTAGGTTGGAATGTTGGATAAGGGATATGGCCAAGATATGTTAATCAATTCGAATGATAGGTTGTTTTAGGAAACATATGATTATACACATTGTATCTATTTCATGTTTTAACTTTTTGCTATTAAAATAATTTTCACAATTTACCTCAGAATTTTGACCTTGTTAATTGCTTTGCTTGATGTTGTTCCTTTGGTCCTCTTTGAGCATGTTGGTCTTCAAAACAGAATCCTTCAATTTCCTGTAATCATCATCTCTTTATAGGCTGTAAAATTGAGTCAGAATTGTTGAATAAGATGTGGCTGCAACATGCAATCTGTAAAAAGAAATGATGTATGAATATGGAAGATGGATGTGAAATGTAATGGAGTGAAAGTGGAATAGGACTTGTGAAATGAAATGAAAATGGCGTGAGATGGAGTGAAAATGGAGTGAGATGGACTGGAATTGTAGAATGAAATGAATTTTGGAATTTCTCTCAAATGGTACATCAGACTTCCCTGAAATTTTCTGAGGTTGTCACCAATATTATTATGCATTTTCCGACGAAAAATCTCTGCCATTGGTTACACGGATCTCCCGGAAAATGAGAATGGTTGTAGGTGAAAGTGGCCAATTTCTTGAAAAATACAAACTGAAATTTTCTGAAATTTTCTGTGTTTATTCACCCTACTTCAATGCATTTACCATAAAAACTTCAGGACCAACGGATGCATGGTTTGAAAGTTATGATAAAATCAATTTCTGCCCTATTTCACCCTTCATTTTGCCCAATGTTGCAACCAAAAAGTACACCACGAACTCATTTTAAGGCCAAATTGAGTGATTCCAAAGGGAAACTGTGTATTTTTACCTTCTCTACTGCCACATGCTTCCAGAATTTCATTTTTATGAAGAAAAGGTGCTGCTGTGGAAAATTACTCAAATCTGTCCTAATCTGTCCAAAATGCGGAAAAGTGAGAATCTGCCTGAAAAATCCTTCTGAAATGCCCTTAAAAATTGCTTTTTTCCAAATTCTGTCTACCCATTACTCAATTTATCATATTCTGAGAAAACCCAGAAGCTCAGAATTTTTTATTTCTGCTCCAATCTCTCGTAACATTTGCGCCAAAACTGCCTTCTGGAAAAAGTTGCAAAAAAAAATGAAAACAGACTGCTTCAGCAATGGTTGCAGAAACTGCCACTTTCCGTAGCTGTGGTTGAATTGACAAGAATATGAGCATGCTGCTACAAGAAACTAATAAAATGTACTGCTGCAATTTGTTGTTTATTTCATAAAACCATTATCATTGTTTCCTTGAATCTAATAAAAAAACATAATGGGTCAAGTGGTTACCTCTGGCTGAATGGTGGTATTAAAATTCCTTCCATACTACAACAAAAATTACCCCATTTATGGCACTTTACAGATATCATTCACCTTCCATCACATCATCTAAGAGAAAATTCTAAGGTTCAAGCAATGGAAGATCACATCGTGAATCAATAGCAAGTTCTCCAACTCTTAAAGGATAAGCTCGCTTTGGCGCAAAATTGAATGAAGTAATAGGAAGATCAAAATAACAAGGTGTTGTAAAAAATTGGTACTATGGCATACATACTGGAGCTACCTGCATCTTTCGAAGTGCACACAATTTTACATGTCTCATGCTTAAAGAAGGTTATAGGTAACAAGTTTCCAGTTCAAACAATATTTCTAGAAATTGGCGAGGAAGGGAAAATGTAATATTCCCAAATAGGAAACCATCAATATATGAACATGAAAATGGAAATAACAGTTAATAACATTACACCAAAATCTATGAAAACCATGGAGCCAATTTATTATGTAAATCAATAGCAAATAAGTACAATAGAAGCAGGCACAACTCAGATAATCAAGGCAGGCAAGCCTCCCATGAAAAAATATGCCAAATATGAAATGCTACTACATAGCAGAATATCTTAAGACAAGTACTGTTGTGTAACCAGCTCCAAAAAGAGAAGAAAAGAGATATCAACGCCTTAGAAATGAGCCACTTCGAGGGGGCAACCTCCAATACATTACATAAATGAAAAATTATTGGATGATACAATTCACAAAACCTCCTTTCTATATATAGGAGTCCATGGGACCATAATGTAATCCTAGTGGGCCACAATGTAATCCTAGCCAACCTAACAATAATAATTTAAGGGCACAATAATAACAAAATGGGGGTTACAAGGGTACAATAATAACAATAAGGGGGTTACACTAACAACAATAAGGGACTATACTAGTAATATAGGGACCTAACATGCCCTCTCCTTCAAAAAAGTGTTGTCCTCAATGCTTGAGTAGCTCTGGGTGCTTCTGTATAAAATTCTCATCCTCCCATGTAGAATCTTCAGTGGGTAAGTTCTTCCACATGATGAGATACTCTGAAATTGATCGATTCCGTAGTTGTCGAGTTCTTGTTTCCGTGACCGCTTCAGGTTCCAATATGATTTTTCCTTCCTCATCAAGTTTTGGCAATATTGTTTGAACTGGAAGATTTTCACCTATAACCTTCTTAAGCATGAAACATGGAAAACTGGATGTACTCGCGAAGAAGCAGGAAGCTCCAATTTGTATGCCATAGTACCAATCTTTTGCAACACCTTGTAAGGACCATATTACTTTGGAGATAATTTATTATCCTTCTTAGCTTGCTTGAGGGACATTTGTTTGTATGGTTGTAGTCGTAAAAATACCTAATCTCCTACATCAAAACTTCTCTCGCTGCGATGTTGATCTGCCTGTTGTTTCATTCGATTTTGTGCCAAATTCAGGTTATCCTTTAAGAGTTGGAGAACTTCTTGCCGATGCTCGATGTGATCTTCCACTGCTTGAACCTTCGAATTTTCCCTTAAAGATGATGTGATGGATGGTGGATGATATCCATAAAGTGCCATAAATGGGGTCATTTTTGCTGCAGTATGGAAGGAAGTGTTATACCACCATTCAGCGAGAGGTAACCACTTGACCCATTGTGTTTGTTTATCAGATACAAAACAACGAATATATCCTTCCAAATATTTATTTACTATCTCAGTTTGACCATCAGATTGAGGATGATAAGATGAGCTATGAGCTAATTGAGTACCCAAACAAGAAAATAACTCCGTCCAAAATTTTCCAGTAAAAATGGGATCTCTGTCGCTCACAATAACCCTTGGGCTTCCATGTAGCTTTTGAATTCTGTCCACAAATGTAGTAGCAACTGTACTTGCTTTAAATGGATGAGATAATGCACAAAAGTGTGCATACTTGGTAAGTCTATCAACTACCACCATGATGACATTCTTTCCTTCAAACTTAGGTAAACCTGTGATAAAATCCATTGAAATCTCCTCCCAACGCTGACTTGGAATGGATAAAGGTTGTAGAAGTCCCGGGGTCTTAATTGTCTCCACTTTATTCTGCTGGCAAACCAAACATTCCGCCACAAACTTTTGAATATCAGATTTAAGGCCATCCCAAAAAAATTTTTTCTTCACCCTGTGGTAAGTTTTTAAAAATCCTGAGTGTCCTCCTAAAGGAGAAGTGTGCAATTCCAGAAGAATCTTTTGTTTTAGTTGGGAATTCTTACAAAGATATAAGCGATCTTTGTACCATAAGGAATCATTTTTCCAACTAAATGTATCATACGTACTAGGATCTTTCTGCAACTTTTGAATGAGTGTCCATACATCTTTTCCTTCTTCCATTCATCTCTTGCTTCGGTTATCCAGTCTGGTTGGATAATAGAAATGGCACAAAGCAATGCTTCCACCTCTTCATTCTTTCTTGAGAGTGCATCTGCAACAACATTAAGCTTTCCTTTTTTGTAGATTATTTCAAAGTCATAACCCAACATCTTTGTGACCCATTTTTGCTGCTCTTCTGAAGATAGTCTTTATTCCAAAAAGTGTTTAAGACTATCATGATCAGTTTTTACCTTGAAGTGTCTTCCCATTAGGTAAATTCTCCATTTCTTTAGTGCATGCAGTATTGCTAACATTTCCTTCTCATAAATAGGTTTCTGTAAATACTTTCCTTTGATTGGACGACTTTCAAAAGCAATGGGTCTTCCTTCTTGCATTAAACAACACCAATTCCATTTCCTGAGGCATCACATTCCACAATAAAGGTTTTTGTGAAGTCTGGCATAGCTAAGACCGGTGCTAGGCACATTGCCTCTTTAAGATGTTCAAAGACCTTAGTTGCTTCAGGAGTCCATGAAAATGCATCTTTCTTCAATAATGTTGTTAGAGGTGCTGCTATTCTCCCATAATTCTTAACAAACTTGCGATAATACCCTGTTAACCCGAGAAATCCTCGCAACTGCTTTATGGTTGTGGGAGCTTTCCATTCCTTAATGGCTTTAATTTTGTTAGGGTCTACTTTAACACCCTCGTGAGATACAATATGACCCAGATATTCCACCTCTTGTACTCCAAAGAAAAATTTGGATTTTTTTGCATATAATTGTTTCTCCTGCAATATTTTGAGCACCCTGTCAACATGTTCAACATGATCCTTCCAAGACCTGCTGTAGATTAGTATATCATCAAAAAATACTAGCACAAATTTTCTAAGGAATGGTTTCAAAATGGAATTCATCAACCCTTGAAATGTAGAAGGTGCATTGGTAAGGCCAAAAGGCATGACCAAAAATTCATAATGACCCTCATGAGTTAGAAATATTTTTTTTGGAATATCTTCAGTCTTCATTCTAATTTGATGATATCCTGAACGAAGATCCAACTTGGTAAAATAAATTTCTCCATGTAATTCATCCAATAATTCATCAATCATAGGAATGGGAAATTATATTTAATGGTGAGCTTATTGAGCTCCCTATAATCCGGACACATTCGCCATGATCCATCCTTCTTATCTACCAATACTATAGGAGCAGAGAAAGAACTTTGACTAGGTTGAATTATACCTGCCTCTAACATTTCTGCAATCATACGTTCAATTTCACTCTTTTGGACGTAAGGATATCTATAAGGCCTGATGTTTGGAGGAACACTTCCTGGAATCAAACGAATAGCATGATCATGATCACGAATAGGTGGGAGTCCTTTGGGAGTTTCAAACACCTTGGAATGATTTTCCAATACTTGTTGGAGATCTGCAGGAATAGATGATTTTGATGTTGGAACTTCTAGTGAGCATAATTGTGCAATTACGCCTCGTTGTTCTTTCTTTAGAAGCTTTGTCATGACATTAGAGCTTATTATTTTTCCCGGCTTCCCTGCAATACCCCGTAATTCAACTTCCTTTCCTTCTGAAAAAAAATTCAAGAAAAGTTCTTGAAAATTAAAAGCTACCATCCCCAAAGATTGTAACCATTGTACTCCTAGTACAACATCAGCACCTCCCATAGAATGGAAAGCATTGGACTAGTCAATACATATTCCCCCATGGTTAGCTTGATATTATGGCATTTCCCAGAGCAATTTATAGTTCCTCCATTTGCAACCATCACTTGGCATTCTGGTGTTGGGTATAGGAAACAATTTAATTCCTTGGTTACCTTACAATGAATAAAATTATGAGTGCTACCTGAATCAATCAACACTATTACCTTTTTCTTCTTGATCTGTCTTGCTATCTTGAGAGTTTGAGGAGTGGTAATTCTTGCCAGTGCATTACATGATATGGTCGGATTCATTTCTTCCTCTTCTATGGCTAGTTCCTGGTGGATATCCTCTTCTTGTTCATTTTATTCTTCTTCTTCACAATCTATGTAAAATAATTTCTTTTCAACGCACTAATGACCTTTAGTGTATTTGCTATCACAGCTGTAGCAAAGCCCTTTTGCTCTTTTTTCTTCCAATTTTTGTGGTGTCAACCTTGTAGGTTGTGGAAATCTAGGCGTAGCAACACTTCCTTCTTTATAGAATTGAGTGGTAGGCTTCCTTGTCGCCATTATTTTACATTCAACTTTTCTTGCCAACCCGAATGCCTTCTCCAATGAATCTGGTTCCAAAACGCGAACTTCATGTTGGATATTATCCTTTAAAGTGCCTATGAAGAGATCGATCCTGTGTTCCTCTGGAATATCAGTTACCCTTATATTCAATTTTTGGAATTCCTCAATGTGTTGCCCCACTAAAACCTTTTGTTTGAGATTTATCAATTGGCTAAAGAAGGTGTTTCTCTTTGTATCCTCATAATGTGCTATCATTTCCTCCGTAAAAATTGACCAAGTGACAATTTTTTTACGGGAGCAAAGCCATCGATACCATACAAATGTATTTTGTTCTAAATGTAAAGTTGCAATGTATACCTTTTGTGTGTTTTGCACATTATGGAGATCAAAATATTGCTCCATCTGTAGTATCCATGTTACAGGATCCTTTCCATCAAACTTCCTCATATCCATTTTTGGAATATGGTGGTTCTTCCCGCCAACATTAGAGTTTATGAAATCACAATTAACATTTATTTTGTTCTCATCATGAGGTTCTTCTAATATCTTTTCACCATTAGGAAACCTTTCTTGTATCAACTTTGTCAAACCTTCCATGTCTGCTTTTAGAAAATTCTTCATGTTTTCCATTTTCTCATCGATCTTAGCTTCCATGTCATCCATCCTAGATTCCATGCCAGCCTCCATGCCATCCATCTTAGTTTCCATGCCATCCATCTTAGCTTGCATGCCATCCATCTTATCTTCCACACCTTTCTTCAAAACTTCCATTTCATTTTTTGTTTCTCTTTGCGAGAGTGAAATTTTTTGCACTTGCTCTTGTAATTTTGATAGATCATGTTGCAATTCTTCATCTTCATGAGTCACAGTAGAGCTTTCCAAAGGCTTAATGGGTGTTGAATTCTTTTTAGGGGTCATTTTATAATCCAATACTAATATCTATTCTATAATATGCCCTTGTAATCAATTCAACTTGATTCTTCAAACAAGACTTATGCAATTCAAAAAAAAATACACACCTTTTACTTGCTTTTGAGGAGCTTGATATTGAAATTGTATTATCTCTATGATTGTGACTCTTAAATATCTTAAATTTAGCATTGAAGTAGCCCTCTTAATTCTCTTTTGAATGCCACATTTCTGACTTGATTTGGATTCTCCAAGACAAAGTTGTGTCCAATCTCCCACAATGACCTAATTATGGACTGGTTCAGTAGAGAAAACTTGTACGACTTTCCACGTGTCAATGTTTCATCCTTTGTCTCTGAAATTGATAGCTAAGAAACTACAGTCCGTGTAATTGCGACCAATTTTTACGGCACTCCAATCCGATGCTCAGAGAGAGAGTTATTGAACTTTTCCCACGATCACCTTTTTTAGATGAAATTCAGGAGCCTGAACAAGCACTACCTTCCATAGATCATATCTCCAAAAATATTGCGAACCAAGCTCTAAATTTTTTTGAAGAGTTCCTTAGGATTTCAGCTTCGCACCATATGAATTTCAGATTATGAACCTTCGTAGAAAAAACGTTATAGCTCAAATTCCACGATGACCTGTTTAGGAGCCTGAAAAAAGACCTAATTTCCACAAATCATATCTCCAAAAATATTGTGAAACAAGCTCTGATATTTTTAGAAAATATTCCTTAGGATTTCTTCTTCGTACCCTAAAAATTTCAGCTTCTGAAAATTCATAGAAAAAACTTTATAGTGAAAATGCCACGATGACCTGTTTGGAGAAGCGAAACCCTAGAATCCAAAGCTCTGATACCAAATTTTGTGTAACCAGCTCCAAAAAGAGAAGAAAAGAGATATCAATGCCTTATAAATGAGCCACTTCCAGGGGGAAACCTCCAATACATTACATAAATGAACAATTCTTGGATGATACAATTCACAAAACCTCCTTTCTATATATAGGAGTCCATGGGGCCATAATGTAATCCTAGTGGGCCACAATGTAATCCTAGCCGACCTAACAAAGGGCACAATAATAACAAAATGGGGGTTACAAGGGTCCAATAATAACAATAAGGGGTTTACACTAACAATAATAAGGGACTATACCAGTGATATAGGGACCTAACAAGTACAATGTAGTTTTAGATGGTGCACCACTACTGGAAATGTACAATAATATATATCTGCTAATGTATGGCTCAAATAATTTTTGGAACAAATATCTATGCTCCTAAACACATTTTCAAGACAATCCTGAGAGGATTTCCTGAAATATACAAAAATAATAAAATGTCATAATGTAGCCCCAGTGCTTGATAGTAGCTGCAACTCAATAACTGGATGGAGATGGATGAAGATGATGTATGAATGAATAGATCTCCTTGAATAGATATTTCAAGTGAAAGGCTAATACCAACACTGAAGATCTCAGCCTCCAAATAAAACATTGAAACCCCCACTGCAGATGCTCACTGAAATAACGCGATGAAAGAGGGAAACTGTGATGTAGATGATGGGAACTATGTTGGCCTGATGCCAGGATGTGAAATATGCTCAATAATACTCCTTTCTGATCTCCAAAGAGAAGGAGTCATTCCCCCTATGAAAAGCTAGCTCCGGAAGTGGGTTTCTTAACCCTCCACTGCAACACCCTATAACACAACACAATACTCTGCAGAAACTACGATGTAGTTGAAGACTGAAGCTTGGAATTAAGACTAAGTGTGGAAAATGAAGTGCCATGCACCCCCAAGAGGCCTCTGAAGAAAATGTATTTGATTCCCGCTCGGGAACACCCGGTGCTAAACAACACGGAAAATCAACTAAACAGCTAAAGAATGAAAAATACTCATGCAGACCATAAAATAAATAATCAATAATATACCCCACAATGGCTGTCTTTCCCTCCTTATAAACAAATGTGAGCCCTCTTACCTTGGGTCCCCTCATTGGGGTTTCCACCATCATGGAATCTTCCTCCCACTAACACTGTGCTGTCTCTATTGATAATCCACTCCCTCCATACCAGTGTTGTTGACTTGGTCAAACATGACCTTGTCCACATGCATTAGCCCCTGTTCACAAATGAAGGTGCTTTATCAAGTTATAAATATGATCCCTTTTCATATTAAGAGGGATTTTATGCCTATTAACGATATTAATGGGCCTCCCCAACCATTCATTTATCTAACTAAATGATAAGAGAAAAGTTAATATTCCAATTAGTTGCATGCTAATTTAGGAATATTATAGTCCTCCCCTCCCAAATGTTTCTTTTCCTCAAGCAAATGCAAGGATAGAATTGAAATCCCTCCTCTCCTCCTCCTGTAGCATCCTCATATGATAAACTCCTCCAAGGAACAAGATGATTTCTCATCAATAAATCTCCAAGTTACCCCTCCCAAGTATGCAAGTTTTCTTTTGGTGACCATCCCAAATAGCTATCATCATGAAGAAGTAAAATACCCATGGAGGCAACAATGTGTTGTCTAGAGTTTCTATTGAGGCATCAAATCTTAAATATATTGGCAAATATCATTCCCATGTGAAACCTCCATCCTCAAGCTATCATCCATACAAAATGACTCACCTTCCAACATGGAAATTCATAAAAGTTTCCCTCCACCTTAAACTCCTGAAAAATTGGTGGACCGCATAGCTAAACATGATGGATCAAATTTTCCATCCCACGCTTTATCGCTCTCCACTTATGATAAGTGTAGAGATTCTACTAAATTTGGGCTACAATGGTGTTGCCTTCATGAAGAAAAAAGGAAATTGGACCTTCAAAGATCCACTCTTTTGTTCTTACCCTTACCACCCCATATAAATTTAATATGACATTATAATCATATGGGATCGAAATGAGAGAGGTATCAAAGATTTTGAATAGTGTTGGAAGGTACCAACAATATCCCAAGTAGTCATAGCACAGTTTTCCTAACTGTTGTTCAGAAAATAACATGGCAAGTTGTTTCTTAACAAATTTCTAATTGTGTATGTCATCACATCTACTAGTAAATAGTAAATGGATTTGTATATCAAATGAGCATACAGAAAATAATACAACACTTGCCTAAAGGAATACAAGAGATGGCTACCTCGATCATAGATGTTGGCCCAAAAATGACCATGAAGCCCAAAGAGAGGCTTGCCTTCTTGTGGAGAAATGCATTGTATGGAAGTGGTAAGAGAATGAAAATATTGTGTTAGATAATCAATAAATGAAAAAACATAATTCTTACCATGTACCGAGAGTAAGATGATAATAAGATCCTTGAATGGGCCCTCCATAGAGGTATGACATACTCCCGTGAAGAGGAATGAACCATGTGCTGCATGAAGATATTTCTTCTTATTCTTGGAAATCCATGTCAAGAAGATAATATCACGGTAATACATGTCTCCATCCACTACTCCATCACTCTCACCTCCTCCTTGTCCATCAAGTGCATCATATGTGAAGTGATCTTGGGAACACTCCATCAATAAACCCAAGCTCCCAAGTGACAACACTATTGGCCTTTGAAATAAAGCTCCTATCATCTCATAGCTCCATTATTTGACATGTCCAATGTCAAAGCTATCTACCATAATGCTTCTGTATATGGGAGATTCCTTCCAAAGTGGAAGTACCTCCTAATCTTCCAAGGCTAAGGACTAGCCCCTTTGCACCATGATAGTGCCATCACCTAATACTGCAACATCATGCAAATCATGGGAGATAATCAACCCATACTCTCTCAAGAATAACCAAGGTAACAACATCTCTTGTTTCTCCCTCATCTCTCCCTCATACAAGTCATGGAGTAATATCATGATAGTTGACTTGTAGAATGCCCCATACAAAAAAATCTTATGCTGCCATAATGAATGGGTGCGTTGTAATGCCTCAACCCATAACATACCCTTTGACAAAGGATATGTCACATGATGGACAAACTCTTTTAAGAGTAGCCAACGCAGTGATAGTGTGCTGCTCCAAATCAGCAGTGTATCTTGACCCTAGGTCATGCAATGGAATCTTCCCACACTCCTTCATAAGATGTGCTGAAATAATATAAAGTGAAAATATTTGCATACCTTGGTTTTGTTTGGGAACATCTTGTATTGCTACAAGGGTTCCTTCCTCCAGTGTAATGACTTCTCCAACTACTGATGATGATGGCTGCTCCTCTATGGCTGCATCAGTGCTGGTATAAGTCACTTCCTCCTCATGAATCTCCAGAATAGTGCATGGGACTCTACATGTCAAGAGATCAAGACCACTTTGCAAATATGAAAGAGTTATTTCTCCTGATGCAAGTTCTCTTGTAGCAAGTGGTGGTGAAGGCCTTTTCTCCTCTGCTTCCTTCTTTTCAAACTCCTTGATCAACCTTTAAGTAAAATCTGCATATGCAGTCACTCTTGCATGACTCAAATGGATGAACCACGAAATTTTTGCTTCACCCTCAAGGTTCAGCGCTGCAATCTCAACAATGTTTCTCTCTACTACTGGATGTAGCAAGAAAAATGCATCCAACTTCATTCCCCAAGATCTTGTTGTACGTGTGGATGACCCATCAAATGTAAGCAATAGAAATCTATTGCTGCAAGGTATTCTTTCTTCTTTGAGCTGAATGAACTATGGGAGAGTTAGATTCTTCTTGAAAGCTCTAGGTTGAGATTTATATTCTACAAGGTATTCACTTTGAATATCATGATCAAAGTGTCCTCCAACTCCATGCATTTTGTCTTCTTCTTCAAATTAAAATGGCATAGTGTATTTCTTTGGAGCTCTATGAAACACCAGTTCTTTCTTCTGCTGATATAAGGTACATGAACCTTCCTCATCTTGAAACCCTAGTGTGGTTTCATTTCTTCTCTCCACTCTTATTTTCTTGACCTCCTTGGTGAGGTCCTTCTTAGATCTGAAAAGAGACGAGATAAAACTCATTCTTTCCATCATTCTGATCTCTTTCTTCTTCTTCTTATTCTCCTGATAGCATAATGGCTGAGATCCATAGGTTGAGCCAAGATTATGCTCTGATACCACTGTAATATTCCAAAATAGGAAAGTAGCAATATATGAACATGAATCTGGAAATAAAAATGAATAACATTACACCAAAATTTATGACAACCATGGAGCCATTTTATTATGTAAATCAGTAGCAAATAAGTATAATAGAAGTGGGCACAACTCAGATACTCAAGGCAAGCAAGCCTCACACGAAAAAATATGCCAAATATGAAATGCTGCTACATATCAGAATACCCTAGGACAAGTACAATGAAGTTTTAGATGTTGCACTGCTACTGGATATGTACAATAATATAGATCTGCTAAAATAATGCCGGGAACAGTGATCTATGCTCCCAAACACATTTTCAAGACAATCCAGAGAGGATTTCCTGAAATATAAAAAAATACTAAAATACCAGAATGCAGCCCTAGGGCTAAATATCAGCTACAACTCAATAACTGGATGTATATGTCTGAATGAATAGATCTCCTCCAATATATCTTTCAAGTGAAATGCTGATCCCAACACTAAACATCTCACCCTCCAAATAAAACACGGAAACCCCCACTGCAGATGCTCATTGAAATAACACAATCAAGGAGGGAAACTACACTGTAGATGATGGGAACTATGTTGGCCTGATGCTAGCACATGAAATATGCTCAAGAATCCTCCTTGCTGATCTCCCAAGAGAAGGAGTCTTCCCCCTATGAAAAAGTAGCTTCGGAAGTGGATTTCTCAACCCTCCACTGCAACACCCTATAACACAACACAATACTCTGCAGAAACTACAATGTAGTTGAAGACTGAAGCTTGGAATTAAGCTTGATTGTGCAAAATTAAATGCCATGCTCCCCCAAGAGGCCTCTGAAGAAAAGATATTGGATTCCCGCTGAAGAACACCCAGTGCTAAACAAAACGACAATCTCAACTAAAAAGCTAAAGAATGAAAAATAGTCATGCAGACCATAAAATCAGTAATCAATAACATACCCCACTATGGCTGCCTTGCCCTCCTTATAAAAAAATTTGAGCCTTCTTACCTTGGGTCCCACTCGTTAGGGTTTCCACCATCATGGAATCTTCCTCCCACTAACAATGTGTTGTCTCTATTGATGATTCACTCCCTCCATACCAGCGTTGTTGACTTGGTCAAAATTGACATTGTCTGCATGCATTAGCCCCTGTTCACACATGAGGGTGCTTTATCCAGCTATAAATATGATCCCTTTTAATATTAAGAGGGATTTTATGCCTACTAAACAGATTTATGGGCCTCCCTACCCATTTATTTATCTAACTAAATGATAAGAGAAAAAATAATATTCCAATTAGCTGCATGCTAATTTAGAAATATTACAAAAAATAATATTGGAACCTGAAGCATTCTCGAAAAAAATAACTCAAAAGCTACGAAATTGATCAATTTCAAAGTATCTCATCAAGTGGAAGAACTTACCTGCCAAAGATTCAACATGAGAGGATGAGAATTTTATACAAAAGCATCCATAACTACTCAAGCATTGAGGACACCACTCTTTTAAAGGAGAGGGGCATGCTAGACCCCTATAATACTATTGTATCCCCTTATTATTATTATTATTAGTGTATCTACCTTATTGTTATTTTTGTTCCCATGTATTCCCCATATTTCTATTATTGTGACCCATAGAATCCCATTATTGTTATTGTTGTGCGCTTAGGTTATTATTGATATGTCGGCTCTGATTATATGGTGACCAATTAGATTCCTATATATAGAAAGTATTTTTTTTCATTTGAATCATCCAAGAATTAGTCATTTATGTAATGTAAAGGAGGTTTCCCCCTTGAAGAGGATAATTTTTAATTCGTTGATATATCTTTCTTTTAATTTGTGATTTTATTAGATAACATCATATTTATTCTTGAGAAAATATATCCATTTATTCCTCGAGAATTCATCTATAAATGAGAGATAGTACACAAGCTTACCCAGTGATGGAACCAACATAGGTTCAAACACATCAATGTGCACAAGCTCTAATATCCCTTTCTCCCTCTTAGCACCAGAGGGGAAACTCACATGATTCTTCTTCGTATATATACAATGTTCACAAAACTCGAAACGTAGAGAGTAATTAAACATATTGTCTACCATACCATTACCATGTAGTGTTTAAAATCCATTCTCTCCAATACTTACAAGCCTTTCATGCCATAACATGGTATTTTCTATAGAGATAAGTACATTTTCTGCTCCACTTTCAAGAACTGTAGAATTGTTGCACAAATCAATAGCAGTGCTACTCAGAACCTATCTAGAGTTTCAATCCGAACTCCTCGCATCAATACTAGTGCTCCTCGAGCCATCTTGTAGGTATATTTATCGAAAACTTTTTTTACACCTGCACCATCTATCTTTCTCACAAAAATCAAATTTATGGCCAACGCAAGAATATGTAGAACAGTAGGAAGTGCTATAATCCTTCCACCTTGCAACTTCAGCCTGAATTTTTCATGTCCAACCATTCTATCCTTCATCTAATCCCATAAAAACACATCACCACCATAATATTTCTCGTACTCACAAAGCCATTCCATTTAAGGAGTGAAGTGGAAGGATGCACCTGGGTTAATCAACCATCCCTCATGATATACATCTGTACTTGATGAAGAATCCAAGTACACATACCCACCTTTATCTGAAGTGGTTTTAGCCTCTACAGAAGGAGCATCATCAAATCCATTTCCTTTCTTAGGAGCTTGAAATCTACTATTCTTTTTGTAGTGCCCTTGAGTTCCACTTTTCCACCACACGTTTATAGATTTTCTTGGAGATTTAGATATACCTCTAGATTTAGATCTCCCATTCATAGACTTGTTTTGTTTATTTTCTAGGACCATACTCTCACATATAAGGCATCTCCATTTTGGAATTCCATATGTTTCCGTCGCATTTCCTCTGAGAAAAAGGATGATACTATTTTATCAAACTTCCAGGTAGTTGTATTGCTACTTATTGAAACAACTACAGTATCCCGCAAATATGGTATATAAAACAAAAAACTAATTCACTTATATTCATTTAATTTTTTTATATCAATAGATAACAATTTTATTACCACACCATTAAAGGCATTCAGATGCTCTTCCACTGAGTCTCCATTCTTCATCCTTAGGTTATAAAACTTTTTTCATAAGACAAATTTGCTCATCAGAGACTTAGATTGGTACAAAGTACCTAACTTGCCCCACAAATACTTGATTGTAGCTTCCCCTCATACATTCAACAATAGTAAATCTTAGACACAATCATATTGTGCTCTTCGCCTTCCAATCTAACTTCTCCTAGTATTTTTCTAACATTCTTCATGGTGTCACACATGGATCTACAATAATCCAGTGATCTTAATCCACTAGCAAATACTCCATCTTGAGCTTCCACAACTCAAAACTCTATCCATTAAATTTCTCGATCTCTATATTTCAATTGTGTGTAATCTTCTTACACCATAACAATCAATCTTGGAGATATCCCACTGAATAGGGTCTCTAATAGGTTAGTGTAAAACCCTTGAGCACAGGTGTCCCGTTGAAGATGAAAAAATATTTGATACTAAATGTAGGTTTTAACATTTTACATAAATTATGAGAAAATGAATTCTTAAAATATATATATATATATATATACAATGGCGAGAACATAAAACAAATATACACAATGACTTTCCCCTAGATCCTAAAACTAAGACTACCAGATTGATTTTTAATTATATTCCTTCCAATTTTACAATACATATATATACATGTTGAAGCATTCATAAACACAAATCCACTAACCTTAGATCAAAATATAATTTTAGTTCGCTTGACCAAATCTACATAATACCATGGGAAAAAAAAAATCATGCCAAAAACCATGTGCAAAACCATGTGTGGGTCTACCCACCATATTTGGGTCCTCCCCCATCTTTGGGTCCACATGGACCCCATTTAGGGGGGCTACCACCCCCATGAAAACCCAAAAAGGGGAGGTTTCTGCCCCCCATATGACCCCCGTATTATCCCCAATGCAATGTACAACACGTGGGACTAATCATGGAAAGAATATAAAACACACAGAACAAGAGAGGTCTCCCTAAAGTGAGAGGATACATACTACAATTGGTTTTAGTCTAGAGGAAAAGGAAACTTGTAGAATATTTCCTGTAGTTAATGGAGATCATAAAATTCTCAATAGATCCCTTGGGGGAGAATGTGGATCCATCGTCAATATGAAACATTATAGTGGTCTTCCCCAAGGATCGTTGATACTTAAGATTTAGCATGGATTCCTTGTTCATGGAATTGATTGTAGCTGCATGGTCAATCAATATGTTTGGGACTACAATATTTTTAATGTGAACATCCACTACTAAAGTACCAAGATCAAAATGTTATAGAATTATATATTAAAGAGCAATGGAACACATAAAATTATGCAAAAATAAAAACGCAAAAATCATATAAAAAAAGGGAGAAACATATATATGTGGTTGACCCAACTTGGGCTATGTCCATGGAGAATATCAAATCCTTCCTTTCTATTATCCAACAAAATGAAGAGACACAACCTATAACATATCTATTGTAATATCCTATACTCCCTCATACAGTTCCCCTTTCTCTTTCTCACTCAGAATGCACACACAATACACAACCTTAATACAAAATTCCCTCATACAAAAGAGGGGTTGCCTTATAGGGAAAAAAACTTAAATTAAACATAACTTCTAGGATCAGATCATCTTCATAATGAACGACCAATATTTACTATGAAATTAAAATATTATACATGTAAAATTCACATATATTTTTAGCTTCGGGGGCACTACACTGGAAACCCCACTGAGGGATTGCTGGTCCCTAGACCCCCTAGCTGGGGGGATGGCCCCCCCTGAACTCCCGTGTGGAGCGGTGTATAGTCTTCCTCAAGTAGACATTTAGCTAGAAACAATACCTCAAAATCAAGATGATAACTAGGCTCCACACCCAACAATCTCACACTTGCAGACTGATTGTAGAAACTACACTCCTACTTCATTTGTTGGAAAATGACTGCACTT
Organism: Pinus albicaulis; assembly: GCA_034641835.2. NCBI lineage: Eukaryota > Viridiplantae > Streptophyta > Pinopsida > Pinales > Pinaceae > Pinus > Pinus albicaulis. Next base: position 182,249 of record JAXQQM020084320.1, on the reverse strand, counting down.
TCGACCTCGTTGTCTCTCATATTCATCACTATAATTCATGAAAAATTGAAATTGATAAGAACCCCAGTTTCTCCCTGGTTACAACTTTTGTTAAAATATCTGCTAGATTCTAGCTAGTGTGTACCTTTTCCAGCTTGCTTTGTCCATCTTCCAAACTCATCATATGAAATGATACTTGAGCTGCATGTGTTTTGTCTTGGATTGAAATGTTGAGTTTTTTTCAAGATGTATGAAACTATGGATGTCACTGTATAACTTACCCATCTCCTGCTTCTTACCCCATTCATCCATAAGCATTTGTAACCAAATAATTTCTTTGCTAGCCTCTGTAGCAAAAATATATTCTACTTCTGTTGTTGAAAGTGCAACAACACTTTGCATAACCTAACTCACAGTTGTTCCACCTATAGTAAATACGTACCCTATAGTGCTCCTCTTGTTATCTCTATCACCTGCTATATCTTCCTCAACATATCCATGTAAAGCAATGTTTGAACCACCAAAGCATGATTCTTTATTTTTGGTAGCTCTCAAATACCTAAGAATCCATTTCACTACCATCCAATGTTATTTTCTTGGATTTCTCATGTACCTTATTACAACTCCCACTACATGTGCAATATCAGGCCTTATGTAGACCATTGCATACATTAAACTTCCAAGTGTTGATACATATGAAAATTTAGACATATAATCCATTTCTTCTTTGGTTTCAGCACATCTCCTTACTAAGTTTTAAATGGTTATCCAAAGCTGTACTAACTAGTTTTTCATTCTGCATATTAAATCTTTCAAACACCATTTGTATGTACTCATTCTAAGACAATGTTAATTAGTGTTTTTTTCTGTCTCTAGTTATTCTCATACCAAGGATTTGTTTTTCGGCTCCCAAATCCTTCATTGCAAATGAATTTACAAATTTTCTTTTATCACATTTATTTCCTGCGTGTTATACCTTGCAACAGGCATGCCATCTACATAAAATGAAAATACAATATAGTTTCCATCATTTTTCTTTTTTCAGATAGACACAATAATCATAGTGACATCTAGTATAACCTTGTTCAGGCATAAACCTGTCAAATTCTAGATACCACTGCCTTGGAGCCCGTTTTAAGTCATGCAAGCTCTTATTCATCCTACACACTAGCTTTTCCTTCCCTTTGACATCATATCCTTGTGGTTCTGGCATATAGATCTCTTCCTCCAAATCTCCATGGAAAAAGGTTGTCTTTACATCTAACTATTCAATATGAAAATATTCCACTACTACAAGACTTAAATATTTCTGATTAAAGTTATTTTAACAACAAGAGAAAATACTTCATCAAATTCAATACCTTTCTTCTGTGCAAACCACCTCACCAAAAATCTAGCTTTGTAGCTTTGTTTTCCTCCATCTTCTTCCTTCAACCTGTAAAACCATTTATTCTGCAATTTTGTTTTACCTATATTGAATTTTTCAACAAGAAACAATGAAATTGGCATCCAAAAACAACATGCTTGATCCTAGTGAAAATTAAGCACCTACACTAGGTGGGGCCCACACAGGCTATTTTTAGGTGTATGTCTATTTTTAGAATGGTGAGAAAATTCTATTTATAGTAGGAGTCTATTTATATATGGTTGAGAAAATTATATGTATGGATGGGCATCTATTTTTGGAATGCATGTGCAAAGTCGGTTCATGGACTACATGTCTAAAAATAGAATGCATGTCGATTATTATTATCTCTTAATAATAATTAGAGAATAAATAATAATCTATTCTCTTGAAGCACTTGATTTTAGTTAACTGATGTGGCAAACAAATTGACTAAAGGAGTTTCAAGTTCTAATGTTGGTTGGTAGGACATGCAAGTGGACTTAGTTGTAATTGAGTGATTCGAAGTTTTAACATAGTTGGATGTGTTGTTATGTGAGTTGTAAAGTAATTTAACTCAGTTAAGTGAGTTAAACTAAATTGTGCTAGTTGTAACCAGTTGTAACTAAATATACACAAGTGAGATATCAATGAATTAAATAAAATTAACTCACATGGAGTGATCTCACATGCAACTGAAGATTTACTATTGTTAACTACATGCATGTCAAATCTAGTGGAAACCCAGTTGAGAGATAGGTGAAAGGGACATTTTGACTATAAATTGTGACATTAGTCGGTGCACACTTGAAACCAAGCACACATTAGAGATGCCTATGAGTATTGCATAGTCAAGGTAGGCTAGAATTAATCATTCAGAGGTTGTTGACCATCAGGGATTGCACAGTGGAGGCAGTTTGTCTAGAGGCAATAAATTGGCGCATGTATTTGCCAATTTTTGTATGACAGTGTGAGACAATTGTATATTGTACTGAGAGCTCTTGGATTAGAGTTTTGTATGAGATTTTTTCATGATCCATGATATATACATAATATATGATAGTGGGTTTTTTAGCTTTATGCTTTCATGGTAAAAACATTTGTGTTATGTGTGATTGATATTTCTTCATGTGTTTGCAATTGGCGATTAAATTTCTACAAATATTTTAGTAAAAGGATTTTGTATTTAACAATGGCATATAATTTTTAGATCAAGAGAATCTAAGCAATACATAATTTTCATTAAAATTTCTATAACCTAAAGGAAACCTGACTAAGTCCCAAGTCTGGTTATGTATTAAGGAGTCCTTATCTTCTTTCATGGCTAGCTCCCACTTCTTCCTGGTTTGTACATGCATTACTTCTTGATAACATTTTGGTTCACCAAAATCAGCCAACAATACATAATATAATGGAGGAGAGTATCGTTCAGGGGGTCTATTTATCCTAGTAGATCTTTTGACACCACTTTCAAATCTTTGATGTGGATGTTGTTGTTATCGTGGTGGTTGTTGTTGTGTTTGTTGATTATTATTATTTTCAGGAACCTTAATTTTTTCTATGAGAACATTAAGAATTGTGTATTGTTTGTTTTCTTTTGCCTATTTCTTTTCCTACATCTAATCCTTATAAAAGACATTTTCATTGAATATTACATCTCTTCCCCTTATGTTTTTTTTTTTTTCATAATCATATAAGCGATAACCAAAATCATTAACACCATGTCCAATAAAGGTACATTTATTTGATTTTTCCTCAAGCTTTTTTCTATTTTATTTATTAATAAGGATAATGGGTTCACAACCAAAATACTTTAAAAATAAGTAGTTTAACATTTTACTTGTTCATGCCTCCTCTCAAATACCACAATCCAAGGAACTTGAAGGCACTCTGTTTATTAGATAAACAATAGTATCTACAACATCTTCCAAATATTGTAAAGGCAATCTTACATGCAACCTCATGCACGTTGTATGCTCCATAATTTTCATGTTCATCCTTTCTGAGACTGTTCCTAGAACTATACTCTCTCTACAAATTCCATGCTCTGAATCATAACTATCAAACTCTTTGCTGCAATATTCACCTCCATCGTTTGATATGATACACTTCACCTTCTTTCTTGTCTCAATCTCAACCAAATATTTCCATTTCTTGAAAGTATAAAATACATCAAATTTATTCTGAATACAATAAATCCAAGTTTTTCTAGTTTCATCATAAATAAAAGTAACATAATAACGAGAGCCAATGATAGATGACACCTGAGTAGGTCACCATACATATATATGTGCAAGCTCTAATTTTTCTCTCTTCTTTTATTTCCCAACTCTAATAAATATCACTCTCTTTTTTTCCCATGAACACAATTCTCACAAAATTCCAAATCAATATTCTTCAAGCCTGCAAACAAATTTCTTGAGTGAAGAATATTCATCCCCTTCTCACTCATGTGTCCGAGCCTATGATGCCATAATATTGTGTCTACTCTTGTGTAGTTTAAAAAATCATTAACACAATTAGAAATACCATTGTATAAATACAACATACCAACATTTTCTCCTTTTGCTAATACCAGGGCTCCTTTAGTGACCTTCCCAGTTTTATCTGTAAAAGTTGTCACACAACCTTCATCGCCTAATTGTGATGTTGAAATCATATGTTTCTTCAGATCTGGAGCATGCCTTACCTCCTTTAATAACCGTTCATTTCCATTCTACTTTTTTACAAGAAATTTACCGATTCCAATGATTTAATAGTGTTTATGATCGCCTAGGCAAACCTATCCAAAATATCCCTGAACATAGTCATGGAATTGTTTCTTATCAGGTATGGCATGGAATGAGGCCCAAAATATACCACTCGGGCATCAATAAAATTATCTAAATAAAGAATAAAAGCATCTTGTAACACATCACCTTTCACATTTTTTTCACGATTGTTTTCTTGTTGTGTGTCTCCATCTTTTCCCTTCCGAGACTCACAGTCTTTTTCAAGTGTCCTTTCATCCCACATTTCTAACACATTACCCCCAATCTAGACATTCATTTACATTTCCTTGACTTAATGTGATATCTTGGGCTCTTTCCTCTTTCCATTTTTCTTCCCCTATCTCTGCACTCAAAGCATTACACGATGTCTCACTGGAGCTTTTCCATCGCATTTCCTTGGTAAGGATGGCACTGATAACATCATCAAACTTTAAAGTACTAGATCCAAAAAAAAACCTACTAATGGACATAACTAAAGCATTCCATATTTATGGCAATGAGCATAGAAATAACAAAGCCCTAACTTCATCATCAAAGTTTACCCCTACAGAACTTAGCTGACTCATAGCCGTATTAAATTTATTTAAATGGTCAGCAAAAGATTCACCTTCCAAAATTTCATACTAAATAAAAACTTCATAAGGAATACCTTATTTAAGGACAAGGGTTTTTCATATATTTTGTCCAATGCCTTCATTAAAACATATTTTTTTGTTTTCTTTGAAATATTAAAGGCTATCGACGCCAACAAGAACAACTATATTGTTCCAATTTAATTTTCATCAAGAATATCCCATTATTCTTCTGTCATACTAGAAAAATTCTTTATTTTTTGGTTTAATGGTAGGTACAAATATTTCTGATAAAAATAATATTCCATCCGCATCTTCTATAGATCGTAGTATTGGCCGTTAAATTTCCTGACCCTAAACTTGCCATTTTCTGCCATTGCTCCCACTCGAACCAGAAACCCTTCTCTCCTGTGAGTTTATTAGCCAAATATACCTTCGACTATGATACCAATTTTTATATAATTACATATTCCAGAGAAATGTAAGACTTAAAAATATGAAAAAATAAAAACACATAAAACATATAAAACAAGAGAGACACAAATATATGTGGTTCAGCCAACTTGGGCTACATCCACAGAAAAATAGCCAATCCTTCCTTTATATTATCAAACAAAATGAAGAGACTCAACCTATAGCAGATGCATTGTAATATCCTCTACTCTATCACATGGTCCCCCTTTATCTTTCCCAATCCGAAAACACACACATTACACAACCTCAATACAACATTTCCTCATCCGAAAGAAGGGTTTCCTTCTAGGGTAAAAAAATATAAATTAAACATAAGTTCTACCATCATATTATCTGCCTAAGAATGGCCCATATTGACTACAAAATTACAATATTTTACAAGAAAATTTTACACCCATTTTTAGCTTTGGGGACGCTGCTCCCAAACCCTCCCGGGGGGACAAGTCCCCTCCCACCCCCCCCCCCATGTGGAGGGGTGTACATTCTTCCTCAATATACATCCAGTTGGAAAAAAATACATCTAAATTAGGATGATAATCAGGCTCCACACCAAAAACCAAGTAATTTGGAGAGATAATCCTACCAATCATTAAATCAGGAAGATTCCCAACACCATTGATAATAGGGTAATTTGTATTATTGTTATAGACTATTCAAGAGTGTTTCCTATTAATCTTATTGAAAACAGAACATGGTTGATTGCCTAGAAGGGACATGTTAACAAATAAGTTATTTTATTCCTCATTAGGTCGATTTTCCTTGAAGTTGTTGGGAAGAGGAAAAGGGAATCAAGGTAACCACAAACCAACTTTTAGAGTACGAATCCTTTGATACGAGCTATCTCTGTAAAATTTAGCTTTATTTTGGAGATATTAGGCTAAGTTATAAAGTCCGGGGGTTTTGTTTGAATTTGGGTGATGGAAATTCCAATAGGCGAGGTAATATTGAGTGGTTTAGGCCATTAAGCTAATAAGGTCAAAGGAGAAGATGGCTTGGTGGATTAAGTTTCTTAACAAAAGATGGTTTCACGGGGCAAGATAATCAAACGGGGGAACAATTATAGATCTAAAATGAATGGAATGTAATCAAAATGGATGAAGGGCAATTAAGAATCTTTCAAACACATTTATAAGAGAAATTGAGTGATTATTTATAAAGAAACAATCAAGTATTCTTTACTAAATAATGAAAATGCTTAAACTAGAAAAAAACATGAGAAATTAAGGAATTCTTGTTTAAGCTAGTTTTGAAGAAAACATTTAGAATGACAATAATTAAAATCGATTACACTTAAGCACTTTCTGATTTATTCCTTTTCATTAATCATTCGAAGAAATGAAACAAAGATGATATAATAAACGTAATAAAGACTTAAAAGCATAGAGGAGATGACTTATTGATGGTTATTAAACACGAAATCTGGCAAAAAGTCTTTCGCATCAATTCATCCGGCTAGCCACACAAAATTTCTCTAATAGCACTTTATTCCAAAATAATCCGTATTACGGCAAGTCTAAGAATCCACCCCCTCAATGCTCAGGTGGGGAGTATTTGTCTAAAAAATATCTCATAACAAATTGAGATATAATCTAGGATAACTCATAAAGTATTTTACAACAAACTAGAGACGGATAGTCCCTCGTAGATAAGAAAAGAAATGATAAGCGATGTTGTCTTATTTCCTTCACCAGAAGAATGTCTTTGAGCGAGGCCCTATGATTTGGCTTATTCTTGTCCTTTCTAGTAACTCTTGTGTTGGCTACTACGTTTACTGTCTCTTTATACGCAACGATGCTCTTTGCTCTCATTTATCCTTGTTCCTTCTTATCATGACTTCACTGTGTACATAATCAAGAGGTCACAGAAGGATAATTTTTTACAAAGGATTCCTAACATTTCTTCCCACCATTTATCTTATGGTATTACGGTCATACTGCAACTTTCTCGAGTTTCATAAATATACCGTATATCTAAAGAAAGTGGGTTGAATTGGGAACAAATGCTTTACTCATGCTCAGAGATAAAACAAATTTTCCAATCTATTATGAAGATTTTCATTTTTGTGGGCAATGTTGTTGTTGATGAACTAGTTGAGGGGCGGCATGATTGTCGACATGCTTGTCCATTTCTCAAAAATAACTTTGAGGACCATTAATTTATCCTATGAGACTAAGGGGTAGGCAATCCTTTATTCAACAAAATATCAAATCTTTTCATAAAGGCATTGATTTCTTCTTGCATATCTAGAACATCTTCGTTCTGAATTCTGCATCGAGTTCTTTTGGTAAAAACTCTTTTTATTTCAAAAATTTTCTTGTCTGTCTTGAATGCCAAGTTCTTCAAGTTGATACTTGTTCTGATTATTTAAAAAAACGGGTAGTTTATTAGCTTCTTCGAGGGCATATTTCCCAATTCTTCTCTTGCTTTTAGGATTTCTTCCAAAGGCAATTTGACCAAATCATTATTTTGTTCATACATTATTTTAATTGAGGGCTAGAAATATTTTATTGACTTGATGATGTTGACCCAAATAATTTCATTTATTTCTTCAAAGGCTTCTCCAATGTGAGATCCTTCTCCAATGTATTAACCAACTTTTCTAATATATTGACCTCTCCTGGTTTTATACGCAACACTCATCTCCAGAGAGATCATATTTTTGTTCCAAAGAGGTGAGTTGCACCTTTATTCTCTTGTGTGATCACTTGGAGTTTCAATTCCTCCATTGACTTTATTAATTCTTAAATACTTCGATTGGAAGTATGCACGTGACAATGTTGTTGGCTGACTGTTGTTGTAGATGTACTGTAATTATACATTGAATGTTTGGAATATTAGTTTAGCATCTTTTAATGCTTTTTTCAGCTCTTTTCAGTTTCATTAAGTAATATTAGTTTAGGAAATAGTCCATCAATTCTATTCAATTTGTTTTATGATTTACAGAATCCATGGATCTTTGAAATTTGATAACTTCAGTGTTTTCTCAAAGATACGATATATCATCTTTTTCATGATCAACTTCTATACCCTTGACATCCTTGAGATTATTTAACCAATTTATTATTTCCTCCAAAGTCTTTATCTTGTTGTCCATGCTTTGAGAACGGGGATTTTCAAGATTTAATTGAGCATTAGTATTCTCCAAAGAATCCGCAATTTCTAAGTCATCATTGATTTATCGAGTCGAGTAGGAATAAATACTCCTGTCTGTTTGCCGCTCCCAATTTGATCAAAGATCAATCTCCTTTGCTATGACTTCAAATTAGTCTTGGTAAGTATAATGCGTGGTTGTTTGAGGTTGCTACCTTTTGGGTTTGAAGTGACTCATTACCATTTTACCTTGTTGAATGTCATGAGAGTGACAATAATCTACGTAAATTCTTGAGAATATGTTAAACATTGATTGTATACTTGAAGTACGAGTGGATCATTTACGGCCTTTATATTTATGAATGTTCTTTTAATATCCCGGGCATCTTTCTTGTTGGTTTTGAAAAGATGATACCTCTGCACACTTTCTTGCCTTTGCAGCTCTTTTCTAATAAAGTAGTGGATGTCCCACGGTGTATGTTTGTTGACTACCCAATTCTTCTCTCCCTCGACTATGTGAGAGATTTCATGATATATTCTACTTAGGAAGAAGAGATTCAAATTTTGTCTTTTAACATCGGGCTATTCGGAAGATCCCGCGACATGAGTAGTTTTGCTTCGGCGTCTCTTTTGCCCTTTTCTACATTAAGGAGTTTGTAAAATTATTATACACTTACATTAGTGCAGGAGTAGGAGAAATCTGTACTTGACCACATTGTTTAGAAGTTTCAGGTTTTTGCATCATTATAAATTTCTCTGTAACTTGTATATCAGCCTCTTTTTCCTTTCACTAGGTATCGTAGTCAATACCTTGATTTCTTGTAAATTTTGTTGAGAAGTCCCAACGAGAAGAAGAACCAATACACGGCATGTTACTGTCCAAAGAGTCTAGGTCAAGTATTTTTTCAAAGGTCTTTCATTACATTTTCAACATTAAATCTGCTCACTATAATGAAATTCCTATCAATGTCCCTTCCATCCATTCATCCATATTGTATGCCAATTAGAAGTTCTTTGATGAATGTATGGTGATAGTTTATTTTTCATTTATTTTATCACACATAAGGCTGTTTGGGTCATAAGGTACCCAATAGAAACTTTTAATTTTAGATAATCTTCTTCTAAGATTCTTCATTCCTTTCGACATCTCTAGAGTTACGAGACAAAGGACCTAACTAACTTTTAATCTGATTGAGCCTTTTTTGAATTGCGAAATGAACTATATCTAGAATTGATCCTTGCCTAAAATACTCCTATTAAAGAAGTCTCATTGGGACATATTTTGGCAACTTGAATGGGCATAACTCACACCCATATCATTACGATTTCTTGTATGATTCGGTACGAGGTACCAATCACCTATCCGGTATTGCTTTGAGAGATTGAAGGTGCCTTGATTTCCATTATTGACCTAGGGAGGAGGAGATACTCTTGTATTAAAGGTGGTTGTAAGATGTACAAAAAAGGTCAATAAACTCATTGTTATAAGAATAAGGAGAATCGGGGAATTATGAGTGATGGCGGACCAAAAATTAGGACCTAGGATTTCCTTTGGCATCGGGATTTTTAGCATGGAAAGGGAAACTTTACGATTGGAAAGTAAAGCATGAAGATGGTAAATAATAATAGAAGAATACTTGAATACTCTTTCATTCTCTAATCTTATGGTGATCATGGATTTTATACGCAATGGAAAAAAATCTTGCCCTTCAATGATGAGGGTTGTCAGGGGGTAAAAAATGATACTTGATACTAGGACAGTGGTCAGCATATTCCACTATTATTGAAACCATTATGAGATATCATATTGGAGAATAAGCACACCCGTGAACAGAAAAAGTGTAACCATAAGGGGGGGAGGGCCTTTGGGCGTGTTACGGCAACATGAAGGTTTAGCGAGAGGCGATTTAACTCTTCATAGGATAAGTTAGTGAATTTCTCAAGTAATTCTCCCATGGACGGGGAGTGAGGGCTTGACCGAGGTTGAAATTGTAACATCTCATTGATGGGCGAGCGGATTCATGGGAAAAAAGAACGGTCGACTCGAGACAAGCGCTCGTTGATTGGGGATCGTTTGCATAGCGATGTGCGTTATCTCAGGGGAAAAAATATAGGTGAGGGGAGAAAGATACATGGGAAGATTGGATTCCCATAAGCCAAAAAATGTGAGAACCTTTCAAATAATTATCTCTCTGCGATGGCAAAAAAAGTTGAAGGGGATTTTCATGAGAACCGGGTCTTTAATTTTGAAATCTTTGTCTACTAAGAGTAGATAATATAAATCTCTGTGAGGGGCATTGAGTGGTGCGAATTCGAGCCACGGGAATCTCCATTTCTAGTTCTTGTGGATTCGAAAATAGATTCGGAGTTTTATGAAAAACGGGCACGATCACGGAGTTTGGGAATACAAATGCATTTTTTGGGAGCTAATCTTTGAACTACGATTTCGATTTTCTTATGATTAAAACAAAAACTAGGTTTTTTACGAGTTGGCGGGAATTTGGGTAAATAGCTATTTTCGGGGAATTAAAAAGTGATGAAAAAGGTGCTAGAAATGGCGAGTGAACTTTGGACTGCTCGACTGTTGTCTTTAGCAAGGTAGCGATTGGCAAATTTTGACGAGTTGATTTCCAAGGTCGTTTGCATAGGTAAGTCCTTGCATGAGGAAAGTGAAAATGATGTGGGTTCTTTTGTTTTATTCCACCAGTCAAGAAAGGTTGGCGGTTTAATTTTTTAATGGATGACGTCAACAAGTACGGAGGTTTCATGGGGAGGCACCAAATAAGTGGTTTCCATCGCAGCTTTTTAGGAAGGCGGCGGTTTTCGGCGGAGGTGAGCGGTTACGATGGACGATGCGTGGCAGTCTTGTTCGAGCATTGCTTGGCCATCGCGCGTTATCGTTCGGACGAGGATGGCTAGCGATACTGGATGATAACCATAGATGCGAGATGAGTTGATCGGACGGTCTTGAGAAGGAAGATGGCGGAGAATTAAAATGGCGGGCCCAATGTGATTTATTAAAAATAATCACATCGGGATGATTGATTAGCGGATACGGGTTATTAATTAATCGCGGGGATTAATTAACCCTTTTTATATGGCGGCGATGTGGATTTGTGTTTGGATTAGTTAATCAAAGTAATGAGTTATATTTCAGCAGGCGGGGATATTATTATTTAAATGGAATTTTATTATTAAAATAATACGGGAAAAGGGGGAAAATTACTTAGGGATTTAAATAATAAGTCGGAAATTAATATGGAAAATGAACAGAAGTGCTAAGTATAAAACATCAAGGTAATGTATTTAACTTATGCTTTTATGAATAGGGGTTTTTATGAAATATTGTATGATTTTTCTAAGTAAAATGGGGATTTTACTTGATTTTTAGAAGTGAATGAATGTCATAGTGAATAATTTTAAGTACTTAGGCTTTTCTAATTATTGGGCAAGGTCTGGTCCCTCCAAAAGTCAAGGAAATGCTTTGAGCCCCTTTAATTTTTCAAATGCCTTAGTACTTAGGGAAATTAGTGAAATTTTTAGGGAAAAGATGAAGAAGGGAAGTTAATAATTTGACTTTGTTTTAGCAGAAATTCTTCTGATATATATTGTACGCCTTTGCATTTATGATGAAAGTAAAATATTTAAGACATTTAAAGCCATTATTAATCACATGAAATTTTAACAACATCTACCTACCCTACCTACTTTACCCTACCATTTTTTCTTCTTTATTAGGGTGCACTTAAGCGGCAAACCCTTATCACACTTTTCTTTTACATATGGAAATCTATCTAATTCTAACCTTATTACATCCAATGGCGCGATTAAACTATTGAGCTCCTTTTATTATCTACCTAACTACTTATACGCAAGATTAAATAGTTTGGTCAGATTTTATTCTCTATCTCTAAAACATAAAATTGAAAGATGAACTAGCCAAGTTTAAGCCCAATTTTTGACTATTCATCAATTGTGGCATAAGATGCAAGTTGCACACAATTTGTTTATTACACACATCGAGCAAAAAGTAGTGGCATTTTAGACTTGCACACTTTCCTTGGCCTTTCTTTTGGTGGGAGTTCATTTCCTTCACTTTTTTGGCCATTTTTATTCTTTTCACCCTTTGATTTTCTTTTAGGGTATACCCTCTTTACATTTTAAATTTTTTGATTTTTTGAGAATATGGAAAACCTTTGCAACAAGAAAAGGTATGAACATATTGCATAGCCCATCAAGTCAATCATGAAATATGACACCTGGTAGTATAGAGTCTAACCACTTGGCTCATGAGGATGTTTTCTGGTGAAAAGTCAAGAACAATTCGATTGGCCTCAAAATGATTTGGTAAGACAGAATCTTCTTGCTTGTTGCTTTATTTTATGTATGATAGTAATACTTCGAAGCAGGGCCTTCTCTTCGGGCTTCAACTGGCAAAATACTATCTCCAAAGCCGATACATTACAAGGATATAGTAATACATCTTTAAAAATCGGGATATTTTAATAAATAGGATCAAAGTAATGTTTCAACATTTGACCATTAGCGGGTCCTTCTTCGATTTTTGGCACCCAAGCATCGAGTTTTTGAAATATGTATTATTTGTATAAAGCTTATGAATAATATAAGGTCCTTTCCATAGGAAGTCATGACTTCCTTCTTTCCTTTATCCTCTCTTAAGATCCATCTTAAAACTTTGTTTCCCGAGTTGAAAATCTTCTACCTTGGTCCTGTTGTCAAATATCTTCTTTAGTTTCTCCTGCAATACTTGGGATCTTTGATAAACTTCCTCTACGGATAGAAAATTGATGGTACGATTTATTCTCCTTTGAATATCATTTTGGTTCAGCTTTGAGCTTCTTGAAGTAATTTCATTACGGGGCTCTAAATACGAGAAATACAACCTCAATACCATAGACTAACTCACAGGAGTAGGTCCCACACAATATATTTTTGGTGGTGAGTCTATACGCCCATAGTACATTTGTAAGTTTCTTATGCAATTTTTCTTGTTTTCTTCCAATATTTCTTAATATTATTAATGAGACTCTTGTTGGAAGATTTAGCCGGTCCATTACCCTGGGGTAATAGGCTATGGAATAGCTTAAGGTGATATGATATTTATTACAGAAACTTATCATTTTCTTGTTTAGAAGGCTGTGACATTATCGATTATAATTTTTCTCGGGACAGCCAAATCTTGATAATATATTGTTTCTAGAGATCCTATGATCACGAGAGTCATTGGCTTGTTTGGAAGAATTGCTTCCTATCCATTTAATGCATAATGCGGCAGCGGTGAGGATCCATTTGTGTTGGCCGGAGAAGAAGGAGGATGGATTTGCAATGAAATCCGGAGCCCCATTCTTAAGAAGGTTTTGATGGAAATTGGTTTCGGGGGTAAAGGTAATATTTTTCTCTTACCTTCAAAAATTTGACATTTATGGCAAGCGGTAGTATGTTCTTTACATCGGAGAACAAGGTTGGCCAATAGAATCCGACTCTTAGGATCTTATCCCTACAGTTGATTTCCAATAAAGGTGTCCACCACAATCTCACACGCAAATTCATTGAGAGCCTTGTCTGACTTCATCTTTCAACAAACAATTCAATAGAATACCATCATGATTTTTTCCCAAAAGACATTATCTAGGTACAAAACTTTAAAGATGTCCTCTTTAAAAACCTTTTCTTTGTTCTGAATGACCTAGAGGAGCTTGCGAGGGTTTAAAAATACATAAATTATATCAGCATACCAAGGTGAATCTAAGAAGGCACATTAATTTTTGGAGTTGCCTCTCACACGGCCGTTATCCAGTTCATTAATATCCAGGGCTTGGCAATTTGTTTTGTCATAAGTTGAGCCAATCCACAATCGCACTATCGACTTTGTAGGTTTTCCTCCTCAATATCATACTCTAATATGGTAGCGATCCATTTACCTCTTTTGCCCTCAATTCCATCTTGAGTTAAGATGTCTTTGACAACGACATTTGGCACATAGGCTATCACATGGGAATACAATATATAGATTCTAAAATCTTTAATAGTTTTTACAAGTGCAAAAGCTTGTTTTTCCATGATGTTGTATTTTAATGATGCATCTCTCAATGCTTTACTAAAAAAGGCTACTAGGTTTTTCACATCCTTGATCATCCTTTTGTAATAAAAACCGAGAATTTTGCTACGGTATGTTACGATGCAAATGAAAATATTATGAAGTCTCTATCAAATTGTGGTATGGCAGTAAGAACTAGTGTTCTAGTCAAAGCCATTTTAATTTCTTCAAATGCTTGTTTGACTTCTCTTTTAATCCATTTAATACTTGAATCCTTTCTTAACATGTTATTAAGCAATCCTAATTAATTCGACTAAGCTAGATATGAATCTTCTCAAAAATTTGATTTTTCCTATGAAAGCTTGAAGTTCTTTAACATTTCTAGGATGAGGTATACGCAAGATAGCTTCTATTCTAGCGAGGATTGATTCTAATACCATCTTTGGAAATGATATGGCCCGGAGTTTACCTCTTCCAAGACCAAACAATGACTTCTTTGGATTCAAAGAATACCATACTTTACGCATTTTATGAATACTTGTACGAGATGGTCCAAATGTTCTCTGATCTGATTTAGAAAAAACAGTTAAATCATCCAGATATATAACTATAAAGTCATGAATTTATTTTACAAATGCAATATACATTGCTCTTTGGAAGGTTTCTCCAGCATTTTTAAGTCCGAATGGCATTTTAACGTACTTGAATGTACCCCATGGTGTTGTAAAAGCTCTTTTTTCCTGATCATCAGGATGAACCAAAATCCGGTTGTATCCTAAGAACCCATCTAGAGAAAGAAATCCTTGAAGCACCTACTACCCTTTGTAAAATGTGATCCTTTGGGCAAGGATAATTATCCTTCAAAGAAACCTTGTTACATTTCTTAAATCAACACATAATGAAGTCTCTCCATTTTTCTTCTAGTAGGGACTAAGTTAGACACCCACTGCGAAAACCTAGTGGAGCAATTATCCACCCTTTATACATTCGTTTGATTTCTTGCTTAATTGAAGGCAATAGAACATGGCTGATTCTTCTGAGTTTCTGTTTAAATGGTTTCTAATCTGGTTTTAGAGGTATTGTATGATGAATTATAGAGGTATCATATAATTTAAAGTCTTGTAACTCAAAAGCAAGAACATCTGCAGAACTCTCTTATTAATTCAACATATTTTAGTTTTTGATCGGGAGGCAAAGATTTAGATAACTTTATTATTTTAGGATTTTCTTCGGTTCCCAAATTATGTTCTCAGTATCGGCTTTCAATGGTTCCATTTTGGGTTTCGGTGGAATGTCATTAGAGTAAAAAAATATCTTCTAAAGGAGTTAATCCTTTGGGAAAATGATTATCTTTCAAATTAATGATCTCGATTCATCTTCTATAATCTCATCAACCTCCATTTGTTTAGGTCCTGCATTTCTTTTTTGGTGAACTTCGTTGGGTGAAGCATTTGAATTGCAATTTCAACACGAAATGTTTGTTTCTTGTTCATTTGTTGATCGAGACTCAATGTTGTATCTTCATCTATGTTGATTAGAAAATTCATTCTCTAAAGTCAGAAAATTATTAATCGATTGTCATTTGCAAACACTTGCCAATTCTTAAAATTGTACGGTATAAACGGGTACGTATCTAATCGGTGGCATGAAGCGATGATTAGGTTCGAAAGGTAATTTACAAGTGCTAGCAAACATTTGCAAGACTATGAGCATGCAAATTTTGTTTCTTGGGATTTAGCAAGCTGCTTTGAAAAATGTGAGAATCTCCTAAGCTTTGTTCCTCTATATTCTCTTGGTACGGGATCTTTTTGTCGGAAAGTCACCATTGATCTGTTGAATGATTAAATCGAGTCTCTGTGAGATACTCTAATTGCCCTAATCTTTTGACAAGTTTAAGCCTAACAAAAAGGCTTCATATCCTGCCATATTATTGAGTGAAATTTAAAGTTCAATGCGTAAGCATGGCCTTCGGCATGATCATTTTTAAGATTGTATATCCCAAATTCCAGCTCATTTGCTCCTAACCTATTAAGCGAACCATCGGAGTATAAATGCCAAGAGATTTCATGTTCATAATTGGTATCGAGGGGAGTTTCGAGAACTTTCTTAACATTGAGATCTTGTTTTACTTTCTTGGTTTTTCTTGGGTATACGTGTTTCTTTTCCTCGGAAGATTTCATGGATTTGAATATTTGGATTTATTTGAAGTTTCTTTTTAGTTACATTCTTTGATACTTCTAGTGCGGTGGGAAGATCGAGATTCAGCATTATAAAGAATAAATGAGTCCATATAAGTGTGCGAATAAGTAAGGAGAATTTTCGAGGGCTTCTCATTCTACTAACCACATATTTCATTAGAGTTTCTCTTGTATAGTCTCTTAGGTTGGTGAATCTTTTGAAATAGTAGCATATGACATGTCTAATTGAAGAGATCCTCCAAGTTTTGCACCCCAAGATCTAGACAATAGCATACCATATTTCGGAGGAATATCTGCTACTACTATATCCATTAAAATTGTTTTTCGCGGTATTGAACCAATGTAACACACAAGTCTTTGATTAGTCCTAAACATCTTACACGACTTGAATCGAAAGAAAAGAGATCTTTGTAGTGCTGGTGATGTCTAGGTTTAATCTCTCCATTATAGCCTTGGGCATTAGATTGTGAGATGCCCCCGAGAGTCAAGCATGGCATTATGAAGTATTTTATCATGTATATTCAAACTCACATGGTGGAGAGGAGTTCCTCCACTTCCAGATTTTCTATTCATAGAATAGTATTGTCTGCGTTTTGATGTCAAAACATTAACATGAATGTGTTTCAGAAGTTATTCAAGTGATCTATTGATTGCTTTGGTAAGCCATCCTTATTGCTTCAAGCCTGAAAGAGTGGAACAACTATTTTTTAATTTTCCTACTTGACTTCCAGTTAAAAAGGTTTTTCGGTCTTCAGGTCTTGTATTTCAAGCAGTTGGATTGTCTTTTTCTTCTTGTGTTTTGTTCTCCTTTTCGAGTGGGATTATGGGCTGAAGTTATTTGGAATCAACTTCTGTTAGTTCCTCTACATTTCCTTTGGGAGGAAGAGTATTGGAAAGTTTTGTTATTCGGTTGACTATCGAATCATCTTCAATTGTTGATTGCTTGAAATTAGGATACGATCTAGAAAAGAATATGTACGGGGTAGCATTGATTTTACCTTTGAGGGTTTTTTTTGCATTTTCTTGTTTACTTGTTTAAGGACATCAATTCTTCTGCTCCTCAAATTATATTGCTTATGAGAAATTTGTAAATGGCTATGTATATCCTTCCTTAAAGTCAAATGATTTCTTCGAATGGAGTTTTGAAGCGCAGGATGTGAGCTTCTTGATCATCTTGGGTCAGAAAATTTACGGTTCATCCTTGCATTCGGTAAAGTTGTTTATTTGAACATCTTCGGTTGGTTCCTCGAGAAGTTGAGCCTTCAACATAATTTTTCTGGAGATGGGGGCCCTGTGTTTTGGTCGGGACCCGATTTTCCGATCTTTTGATTTTAGTTCCTCTAAAAATTTGGATTTCTCACAGCATTACTCGGTTTACCATCCCAAAGGAGATTTATTCTTTTCCAATAGTTTATAATCTATCTCCTAGTCTTTCCCATCCCTTTAAGAAATAACATCCAGTTTTCAAAATTTGTGGGTTCTTCGTTTAGGCATTCTCCTTTAAACCTAAGCTCTAGCTCATTTCTCTATCAAAGTTGGCTACAACACTAACAACTATACTTTGCATTTCTTCTAAAGTTTGAGCTCTTTCCCTAGTTGATATGCTATATCGGAATCAAATCCATCGGGGAATTTGATTAATGCGAATACGGAGGAGGTCTAAGATTTTGGGGAACAACATTGTAAGCCTCATTGAATGCGAGTGACATAATCTTGCACGGTCTCGTTTGGTCCTCTTTTAGTTTTCCAAAGTGCGATAAGATTTGAAGAGATCTTTATTTTTCCCATCTATTTAAAAATGATTTATAAAGAGCTGCTAAGTCGGTAACCTTTGACTGCCGAGGGCCAACTCTGAACCGAGTTCTAACTTATCCGGTAATAATTTGGACAAATATTCTCATTCTTACATCATCGGCATCTATTTCATAGAATTTCAAAATAATCGGTCATATTTTTAGTGATGTCTTTGTTGTGCGGTATAGGTTCCCGGAACCATCAAAAGGAGTGATTTTACTTTGGTAATCTTGAAACATAGCCCCTAAATTAAGTGGTAATACCAAAGGAGCATATTTGTTTGCCATTGGAAAGAGGTAGTGAAATAACGAGGTGAGGTTGGTCTATGAGTGGTGGGTGGAGGAGTAGAAGGGGTAGTTTTAGGTTGAGATGTTTGTGGAAATGTTGATGAACTTGGAGAAATTTGATAATGTGAGAAATATTTGAAGTTCCTTTAGAAGTAGCTGGTTTGTATGGAATCTCGCAAATATTTATGAAGATGTCAGTAACAAATTCTAGTATAAGTCTTCAGAAATACTAGGTACGGAACCAAATTGGACAACTCAGTTCGGAAAAATTTACAAATAAAGATGTTTCAAGTGAATTTCTCGTCAAAGTTTAGGTCACTCAAGATAAATCCACTTCACAAGACGAGGATATTGATCTATAGAAAGGTCGAGAGCTTTACGGCTTTCTTGAATATCTTGTCTTCTAAGGATGCAGGAATCGAGGTCGGATTTTCAAACACGGAGTGAAGGATTTGGATCGGGGATTAGCCTGGGTATGAGTCCTTTAAAGCCATATTTCTGGGTGATATTTTTTGGTTTTTTGTATAGATAGAAAGAACAATACAACTAAACAATTTCCTTAAAATTTTTAGATATTGGATTTAAATTTCCTTAAAGATTTATTTGACTAGAGGAACTATTCAAATGTTTGAAACCAAGTTCAGTTCATAAACTAAAGCGGGAGATAGGCGGGAAGCGGGATTTATTTACTTATGCAATTGTAGAGCAAAAACGGTTCAAGGCTACCCTAGCTAACTTCGAACTCCGTCGTATTTTATAAAGTAAACAATAGTAACAATAAAATTATTCGGGTCCCCGATTATGGTCGTCATTATGTTAACACTCGGATTTTCCTTGAAGTTGTTGGGAAGAGGAAAGAGGTGCGAGGTAACCACAAACAAACTTTTAGGTAAGAGAATCTAGCCAATGTTTGCACCCAAGAGAGCTCTCTCTGTAAAATTTAGCTTTTTATTTTGGGGGAGATACTAGGCTAGTTATAAAGTCCGGGGGTTTTGTTTGAATTTGGGTGATGGAATTCAATAGTTGAGGGTAAGATTGAGTAGTTTAGGCCATTGGGCTAATGGAGTCAAAGAAGATGGCTTAAGCTGGATTAAGTTTCTTAACAAAAGATGGTTTCACGGAGACGAAGATAATCAAACGGGGAACAATTATAGATCTAAAATGAATAGGATGTAATCAAAATGGATGAAGGGAAATTAGAATCCTTCAAACACATTTATAAGAGGAAATTAATTGATTATTTATAAAGAGAAATTAAGTATTCTTTACTAAATAATCAAAATGCTTAAACTAGAAAAACGAGGGCAATTAAGAATTCATTTGTTTAAACCGATTCGAAGAAAACATTTAAGTGTGATGATTAAATCGGATTACACTTAAGCACTTTACGGTTATTCCTTTTATTAATCATTCGAAATGAAACATAGATGATATAATAAACGTTATAAAGACTTCAAAACATAGAGGAGATGACTTATTGATCAGATTTGTCGACACAAGAATCTGTAAAAAGTCTTCACATCAATTCATCATCTGACTAGCCACAAAAAATTTCTCCAATAGCACTTTATTCCAAAATGATCAATGTTACAATAAAGTCAGAATCAACCCTATTACTCCAATTGAGGGAGTATTCTCTAAAGAATTACAAAAAATATATCATAACAAACAGAGATATAATCTAGGATGACTCATAAAGTATTTTACAACAAAATAAGGATAGATGGTCTTGTAGATAAGAGAAATGATAACTGATGTTGTGTTGTTTCCTTCTTTTAAGAATGTCTTTGGAGCGGAGCCCTATGATTTGACATTTATTTTCCTTTCTGAAAGTAACTCTATCTTGGCTACTTTCTGTTTTCTTGATACTCTTTATCTACCTTGATCTCTTTAACCTTTGTTGTCCTTGTATCCTTCTTATCATGACTTAATGTAGTACATAATAAAAAATTCATGAAGGATAATTTTACAAAAGTTCTAACATTTCTTCCCACCACATTTATCTTAAGTGATAGGATCGCTGCGGCTTTCTCGAGTTTTTATGTTTGTCTCTATATATATCTAAGGAAAGTGGGTTGAATTGGGAACAAATGCTTTACCTCATGCTTGAGATAAGACAAATTTTCCAATCTATCATGAAGATTTTTTCACCTTTGTAGGCAATCTTTAGCTGTGATGAACTAGTTGAGGAAGCTGGCATGATTGTCGGCATGCTTGTCAATTTCTCAAAATAACTTTCAAGGTCCGGCTAATTTATCCTGCGAGACTAAGGTAGGCAATCCTTTATTCAACAAAATATCAAATCTTTTCATAAAGGCATTGATTTCTTCTTGCATGTCCCAGACATCTTCGTTCTAGATTAAAATGATTCTTTGGTAAAACTCTTTTTTATTTTTCAAAATTTTTCTTGTCATCTTGAATGCCAGTTCTCCAAGTTGATACTTGTTCGAGTATTTAAAGAGTAAGTTTATCGGCTTCTTGAGGCATCTTTCCCAATTCTTCTACTCTTTTGCTTTTAGGATTTCTTCCAAAGCCAATTTGACCAAATCATTTGTTCATGTTATTCGAATTGAGGGCCGGACTTGTATTTTATAGACTTGATGATGTTGTCCCAAATAATTTCATTTATTTCCTTTAAAGGCTTCTCCAATGTGAGATCCTTCTCCAATCTTCATGTACTAATCTATTGACCTCTCTGGTTTTATACGCAACACTCATCTTCGAGAGATCATATTTGTTCCAAGGAGTGAAGTTGCTGCCTGTTCTCTGTAAGCTGCGAGTCACTTGGAGTTCAATTCCTCCATTGACTTTGTGTTCTTAACTTAGATTGGAAGTATACTGTGACAATTATGTTGGCTAACTTTGTTGTAGATGTACGTAATTATACAACGTAGATCTTTGGAATATTAGGCCTTGTCTTTTAATGCCTTTTCAAGCTCTTTTCAGTTTCATTAAGTTTCTCATTTAGTTTTAAGAGCAATTCCATCAATTCTTCTTGAGAATTTTGCTGTGATTTACGCGATCCTTGGATGTCTTGTTGTTAACTTTAATTGTTTTCTCAAGGCTATAATGTATCCATCTTTTTTCTTGATCAAAGCTTCTATACCCTTGACATCTTGGGACCCATGACCCAACCCAATTATTATTTCCTCCAAATTCTTTATCTGTTGTCCTTAGCACGAGAAAAGGCTTTTCAAGATTTAATTGAGCATTAGTATTCTCCAAAGAATCCACTGCTAATTTCTAGGTCATCATTAGTTTATCAGTATAGAGTAGAATAAATCATCTCATGTCATTTGTGCGGCTCAATTTGATCCAAAGGATGAATATCCTTCTTTATGACTTCAAAATTAGTCACGATATAATGTCTGAGTTGTTTGAGGTTACTTTGAGTTTGAAGTGACTCATTACCATTTTACCTTATTGAATGTCATAGGTTGACATCAATCTCTGTTGATTCTTGAGAGGCCATCTTCAAACATTGATTGTATGCTTGAAGTCGAGTGGATCATTTACGGCCTTTATATTTATGAATGTTCTTTTAATATCCAGGCATCTTTCAACGGTAGTTTGAAAGATGATACATACGCACTTTCTGCCTTTCTGACTCTTTTCTCTATAAAGTAGTGGATGTCCCAACGATTGTACATGTTCTTGACTGCAACATTCTTCTCTCCTCGACTGTGATTTCACTTAGACAATTCTACTTCTGGGAAGAGGATTCAAATTTTGTCTTTTAACATAAGGGTTGTTCGGAAGATCCAGCGACGAGGAGTAGCTGCTTCATCATCTCCTCTTTTGCCCTTTTCTACATTAAGAGGGTTTGTAAAATTGACACTTCACCACATTGGTACAGGTAGGAGAAATACGTACTTGACCTTTGTTCTTTAGAAGTTTAGGGTTGTTCTATCATTATAAATTTCTTTGTAGCAGCATATCAACCTCTTTCCTTTCCTTTAGATGCTATTGTAGCTATTTTAACGATTTCCTATAAATTTTGTTGAGAAGTCCCAACGAAGGAAAACCAATACCTGAGTATGCGTAAATAAAAGAGTACGGGTCAAGTATTTTCCAAGGTCTTTCATTACATTTTCAAAATTGAATTGCTCACTATCTTGTTCTATCAATGTCGCTTCCATCCATTCATCCATATTCGCATATTGTTCAATTTACAAGTTCTTTGATGAATGTATTGATAGTTTATTTTCATTCTTCTATCACGAATAAAATTTGTTTTGGGTCATAAGGTACCCAATAGATTTTTTTTTTTTTTTTAATTTTTGATAATCTTCTAAGATTCTTACTATTCCTTTCCATCATCTCTGATTCTGAGACAAAGGACCTAGCTGACTTTTAATCTGAGTTGAACCTTTCTTTGCATTGTAGAAATGAACTATATACGAATTGATCATCTGCCTAAATACTCTAATGCAAAAGTCTCATTGGGACATATTTTGGCAACTTGAATGAGGCATAACTACCCATATATGCGGTTTACGTATGATTAGGTGTAATTTAATCACCTATCTGGAGGCAAGCTACACTTCGATTGAAGAACCTTTCTTGATTTTATATTGACCTAAGAGGGGAGACTCCTGTCAACAAGGTGATTACGAGGTGTACAAAATGGTCAATAAACTCATTATAGAGATAAGGAGAATCGGGGGAATTATGAGTGATAATGGAACCAAAAAATTACGGACTAGGATTTCCTTTTGGCATCAAGTTTTGAAGGGAAAATTTTTGATTGAAAGTAAAGCATGAGATGGTAAATAATAGAAGAATACTTGAATACTCTTTCATTCTCTAATCTCACCTAGACGTCATGAGTTTTATGTCTGCAATGTAGGAAGAAAAATCATATGTGGCAGTAGGTACATCCCGAGGGGTAAATTGATAACAATACTAGGTTAATTGGTCAACATATTCACTAGTATTGAAACCTGACCTAGAGGATATCACTCATTCGATAAGCACACTTACAAGAGTGAAAAAGGTGTAAGCATAAGGGGAGGCCTTTGGGCTGATGTTACGGCAACATGAAGGTTTAGCGAGAGGTGATTTAACTCTTCATGGGATAAAATGGTAGATTTCTCAAGTAATTCTCCCATGGAAAAGGGGAGTGAGGGCTTGGCCAAGGGTTGAAATTGTAACATCTCGTTGATGGGCGGCAGCCGGTTATGGGAAAAAGGACGGAGTCACATTTCAGAGGACAAAAGCTGCTCGTTGATTGGGATCATAGTTTGCATGGCAGGTAATGAATTATCTTAGGAAAAATATGGACTGAGGGGAGAAGATACATGGGAAGATTGGATTCCCATAAACCAAAAAATGTCGGAGACCTTTCAGTAATTATCTACGCAATAGCAAAAAATTCAAAGGGGATTTTCCGTGAGAACTAGGTTTTTAATTTGGAAATCTACAATCTATAAAGATAGATAATCTAAATCTCTGTGAGGGCATTGAGGGGTGCGACATTCAGAGCCACGGGAATCTCCATTTACCGGTTCTTGTGTGTTCGGAAATGAGATTCGGAGTTTTTATGAAAAACGAGAACAATCGTACGAGGTTGGGAATGCAAATGCGAGTTTTGGGGCCCCGTCACAAGACACGGTGCAGTTTTCTTATGAAATTCAAAACAAAAACCGGGTTTTTTATAGAGTTTGATGGGAATTTGGGTAAATACCTATTTTAAAATTAAACGATTGATGAGAAAAAGGTCTTTGGAAATGGCGAACTGCGGATTGCTAGAGCTACAAGCATTTGTCTTGACAAGGTAGCGGTTGGAAAATTTCGACGGTTGATTTCAAAATTCGTTTGCATGAGCATCGGCTACCTAATGAGAAAGTGAATGACGCGGTTCTTTCGTTTATTCACAAAGTCAAAGGAAGAAGTGGTTTTTAATTTTTAATGGATGATGTGCTGCTGGCACGGAGGTTTTCTGGCTGGGGGAGGGTAGTGAAGTTTACCTCATCGCACCACTTTTGGAGGAAGGGTGGTTTTCAATGAGGCTAGCCATTCCATACGTACGGACGAACACGTGTATGCGTGTCGTTCAGAAAATCGCTTGGCCACTGGCGGCGTTATCGTCGGGACATGATGGCGGTGCGAGGTGATAGCGTCCGTAGATTCGAGATGAGTTGATTGATCATCCCCGTGAAAGGAAGATGGCGATAATTCAAATGCGAACATAACGTAGCTTGAATACAAATAATTTACCTGTAGATGATTTGATTGGCGAATATGTTAATAATTAACCGTGAGGATTAATTAACCTTTTTATATGGAGGGGATGTGTACTTCCGTGTATTTCATTAAAGAACCAAAGTATTAAGGTTAATATTTCAACCACCCGGGCGTATATTATTATTAAATGCGATTCTGGCTATTAAAGCATATGTAGCACAAACGTACAGGGATTGTTAATGTTTTAAATCAATATGAAAATGAATGTAGCGCTAAGTATAAAACACGCGTGTAATGTATTTAATTTATGTTTTTTTAAGGAATAGGGCTGGTGAAATATTGCATGATTTTCCAAGTAAAATGGAGCCATTTAGAAAGATTTTTAGAAGTGAATGAATGTCATGATGAATAATTTTAAGTACTTAGGCTTTTCTAATTATTGGGCACAGGGTCGGTCCCTCCAAAAGTCAAGGAAATGCCTTGAGCCTCTTTTGATTTTGCATAAATGCCTTAGTACTTTTAGGGGAAATTGTAGTGAAAACTTTTTTCAGGGAAGAGATGATGCTAGGGAAGTTAATAATTTGTTCCTGCCTGTATGTGACACATTCTGTCCCAATATATCCGGTGCTTGTGCTTTTGCATTGCATGATGAAAGGTAAGATTTAACACTATCTAGCAGCCATTATTCATCACGTAAATTCTGCAACAACATCTATCTACCTTACCTATTTAGCACTACTCATTTTCTCTTCTTTATTAGGGTGCATCTTAAACTTGCCAAACCCTTATCATACTCTTTTTTTCTCTTTTACATATGGAAATTCATCTAATTACAACCTTTATTACATCACGGTCTCAGTTAAATCGTTGGGCTCCTTTGTATTCACCTTTCACTCAATCACTTATCTCTGCCAAGATTAAAGCGCTGAAATGACTTTATCATCTCTATCTCTACAAATATGAAAGGTTGAATATGAACTAGCCAAGCTTAAAGCTGTTTGACTATTCATCAATTGTGGCAAAAGATTTCGACAGTGTACACAATTTGTTTACTTACATCAGTGATAAAAAGTAGTAGCATTTAGACTTTTGCACACTTTCTTTGCACTTTACTTTTTGGTGGGGTTCATTTTCTTTTTACTTTTTTAGGCCATTTTTTATTCTCTTCACCCTTTGATTTTTCTTTTTTAGGGTATACCCCTCTTTACACTTTTTTAAATTTTTTACGATTTTTGGTAAGAATATGGAAAACCTTTGTACAAGAAAGGTATGAACATATTGCTATAGCTCAATCAAGTCAATCATGAAACATGACACCTATTGGTATAGGAGCCTTGGGCACTGTGTTCTGCCTTTTTCTAGGGTGTGCTACTTAGGTCGACCAACCTTTGTGATAAGGTTATCTTAGCTCGAGGGCTATTATCTTCTCTTTTCTTATTTAGCATATTCATGATACAACAGGAGACTTTGGAAGTACCTTCCCATACCTAAGGTTGATTTCTTGGATTTTTGTAAATATGTTGTGGATAGGGGTGTTTCCCCACCATAGACCTTGTGTCTTCTTGTTATTAGAGTTTAGGTTTGGTTAGGCACCATTTGAAATTTTCAGGTAATAACAGGGCAATTTTTTCGAGAAGGAGGACGCAGTAACAAAGTAGGAGTTGGGATTTCTTAGGCATACACCGTAGGGTTTCCATTGAAGAGGTTGAGGCCGGGCTTGGGATTAAAGGTGGGTTGACAGGGCAGAGTGGCATAACGACACTCAGTAGGATTCTATGAACATGGTATTGAACATGATTTGAAGGATACAGTGTTGAAGGGTGTGTATTCTTTTGTTTTGTATTGAAAGAGAAGACAGGCACACATTGTACGTACTGGCAGGGCGCGATGAGTTTGTTCCTCTCGAGTCGATGGCCAAAGATGTCTAAGCTTTTCTATTCTTCCCCTTGGTATATAAAACTTTAGTTTCAAAAAAAGGGAAATTTTTTCTATCGTACGGTTCCTCTCACAAAAATAGTATATTTGTATATTCCAATGATACTTATTTAGGTGCCTCTTCGTGAATCTAGAAAAAGATAACCAGTTCTTCTTTCGGCTTTCGATTCCACTCTTATCTTCAGCAGAATCTCATCCTAAATAACCAACAAAAATCACTTCATGTATTCTAGTGATTCTTTCCTATTCGTGCCTGATTTTGAGGTGTGAGGAGAAGAAAGCACCTAGGCCTTGATCAGACTGCCGCCTTTCCCGAGCCCTCAAATGATTTTTTTAATATTGCTCACAGACATTGATGGGGGGCCAGGGCATTCCCCTGAAAGAGAAAACTTTTAATGGTATCCATTACATCCTTCCTAACTTTCATAAAGAGTAATCCCACTCTATCATGGTCAAAGGCATAATTAACTCTCAAAGAAAATGAGTTAGAACCTTTTGAGCAATCTTCTAATACTAATCTATCCCTAGGTCATATAAATATCTTCTTCTCTTTGTCGCTTTACACTGCATAAAATTTTGTATTTATCATCCATTTTTATTATTATTTGTAAGCCAGGGTAGTGATGCCTGGCCCTTTGTATGATCATAAACTAATGCAAGGCTACATCCTTGAGGGTGAAATTAAACAAGTTCAATTTTTTTGTTCACTTAAATATAATAATAGGTCCTACAAAATACAAAAAATTTAAATCATGAATGTATCAAGGTACTTAGAGTAATAGGTCGTAAAATTTATGACAACGAAGCGATATTCTTCCTCTTCTGGCCTCATTGGTTTCTTTGGATAGAGACTGTTTGTCTACCATTTCTTTGCCCGCTCTTCTTAGAAGGCAGACAGGTTCTTCCTCCATGGATTCTGGGGTCGATTACATGCATCACCTATGTGATTCTCCAACTCTTTCCGTGGTCAGGCATGCGTCCATAACGGCAAAGTAGTGATGGATGAATATTAGAAGGGGTGGTGTTTTCTGCAGAATTTCCCTCGACTATCCCTAATTACACAATTATTTAAGAATTTATTATTTTCTGTTTTTTATCTTTTTATTTTTATTTTTTTTCAAATCGTTATTAAAATGAATAAAAATATGTAAAATAAATATAATCTTTAAGTATAAATAATACTAATTGGATAATTTCCCCTATAACGATGCGTTGGGATTTAAGAGTTGCAATACAAGAGTGTTGCTAATCCGATGATTCAAAATTAATTATCAACTCGGGGTTTATACAAAATTTTAAAAGGTGACAATGCTATACACAATAGGTTAATATATACTCATGTAAGCTCTAGCAATGGTTCAGAAAAAGGAATATTGAGTCCACCTATGAATTTATTCTATATTGGAAAGGAAAAAGAAATTATATGAAAAAAGTTCTATTCTAGTTTCAAATGAAAATATTATTACTTGCGTAGGAATGGGAATGTTGCTTAGTTTAGTCAAAATTAAAATTATTGTAACCCTATTTGCAGAATTTGTTATTAATTACTTGCAAAAATTTAAACATTGGTGCAAAATGTAAAATGTTGCATATAAAGGAACCCAACTCTATGTAATGGAATAAAAATTTTTGAAATTGAACTTAGATTACATGAGCACAAATAAAAGAAAGTGATAGAATACATTTTTCATAAGGAAAAAAATGTAACTAAACTTTAATACTTTTTTTCTAAAGAGACAGAATTAATGACATAATTATTGAGTTATCTCACAAGATACCAAAAATCATCATCGTAGTGTCGAATTATAATTGCTCCATTAAACTCTAATTAAAAAAATGTTTTGTATTGGATGAGAGGAAACTATTAGGTAGTATTTGGCCTCCAATCACAAGCTGGAGCCTAAGGGCGCTATTCGTCAGGGAGGAAAGGGAAAAAGCCTTTGAGCAATGGTAGACAAGTTTACATGGTCCTACAAGATGCCACATGATTTCCTTGCTTGCCACGACTGATTCATGACATCCCGATGATGTAGCATGAAGTCTAAAAGTAAGGAAATGGTGGTGGAGGGTAGAAAAAGGTTGGGGTGGGGTATTTAAGTTTATTTACTCTTCGTCGGGGCCCATCTTTCACTAAAATTGATGCACACATATTAACAAAACCATACCTTACTATTGGTGGACAAATATTCTTGAGAGAGTTTTGAGCTGAGGAGAAATAGGGTGATGATGGGAGGATGATGTGTAATGACAATTAAAAACATAGAAAACAATTTATAATTTACAAGCATTATAAAATAACCATTTTTCGAAATCAGCAAGAATGCTGCATTAATAACCAAATTGAGAAAAAAGGGAACTAAATGAGAAAGCCCGATTTGAATTTTATTTGCAATCGCTAGTTGACCAAAAGAAAACATACGTTGTAGAACATATTTTCTCATATTCATAATATATTATTTTTTCCATGCTCAAAGAATATTGCTATTTAATTCCTCAATTGTGCAAGGAACAGAAAATGTAGAAATATTTAAAACCTAACGTTCTAATTAGTTTAAGGAAAATAAAATATATATTTTTCATTTCCCAATACCACATCCATAATGGGATATATAACAAGATATATGAGGAGATAATTTGCACAATAAACCTATTTATGGACAAAAATTTCAGACAAAGAAGGAAAAAATATTATTAGGGTTAAATGCATGAAACAACATAAAGAAAGAGAGACTAGAGCCTACAAGATGGGGTATAAAATCAGGGGTGATTTCATCTCTTATACAATAAAATGCCTAAAGCAGGGATGAAAAAATAAATATTTCATAAATGAAAAATAGTGCTCAATTACGTAGTAGAACAAACAACAAGTTCTCATATCCTTAATAAATTTATCCTCCTACAAAAAATTGAATACTATTGAGCCCTTAGGCTTGCTTTATTTATAAAAGTAACTAAGAGGAAGCCTCCGTGAAAGGAACAAGGTTTCCCTTCAAAATTCCTAAAAAGATGGATGTTTCTCCTCAGTTCCTGACTTCATCAATCGCTACCGATTCCAAACTAGAATATAGTAATTGTAGCAGTAGCATGTCGATATTTTGGTGAGTAAATTTAGAGACAAAGTACTGGTACATCTTCTATACTTTCCTTCTAATATCTCTCTTATAGTAAACATGTTTTAATGCATTTTCTATGTATACTAACCACATTAGGCTATGAGATACGATAATCATCTCTAGTTCCTCTTAGTAACCACACATAGTAAAATGTAGTGCTATTAGATGAAGGTAAAAGAGGTAAACATAAAAGGAACAATGACTCTGTTATTTACCTATTAATGATGCCTTTCTCCAACAATTATGACATGTGAAAAGTTTGTTAATAAAAAATAATTTGGGTGTACTAGGAGATTAATCCCCCTGGCTGAGAGGGAGGTAGATATGTTGCATCATATATGCAGACATTTTTTCAGAATGAGAATGTCCAAGAGATCGAGAGGCCTCCACAGACAAATTTTTGAGTGATCGCTCTTGGAGGTCGATTCCTCATCACAACATGTAAGTACGTGTGCAGAAAGGACTCTATCAACACCAAACATGGTAGAGTGAGGTCTTTAGCATCTAGACTTAATAATACATTATTTAAAATATATTTTGTACTTTATAAATTAAGTGAAACTGCGTGAAGAAATCTCATCCACCGAAATGTCTTGATCGTTTTCCAATTTTGTTTACGTACCCAAGTACCGTAATGGTTGTTAACGATGTATAATGGTCTCTTTACCCATCAAGTAGTGTTTTACCGACACCCTCTTTGTACCAATGCACATGTACTTTTTTCATATGAAGGATAATTAGGTACAATACCATTGAATGTTTGTGTAATGAAAAGTGATAGCCTGCACACAAGTTGCAAAGTATTGCGCCCATGGCATAATCACTATATTAGTTTGTATCTCTTTACCTATTTGTTCAAATTTGGTAATGCATGACCAGAAAATGTTTTATTTTTTTCTTTTTAAGGCTTCAAAATCTTTGATGTTTGCCTCTCATTGAATTCTTTCTTCACACTCTGTCATCGATGCATAGGAGGCCACAAGGCGTAAAGGTTAGCAACAACTTTCTCTAACATCGAGTTGCACCTAAGAAACTTTCATCAAGTTACTATTTTGGGAGGCCAACTAAATGGCTTCCACTAGAAGGACACCCTAACTCACCTCCGTGTCCCAACAAACCAAAGAATTCTTTCCTTAACTCACACTTGGACATTCAAGAACTAATTTATCTTTCTTAAAAACACTGAAGCATCCTTTTCACATGCAAGACTTGTTCTTCTTTGTTTTGTGAAAATTAGAATATCATCTAAATACAAAATCACAAAATCATCAAGAAATGGATGCAAAACATTATCCATAATACGTATGAATGTTTCTAGTGTGCATTACATGTCCAATACTATAAATTAAACTACTCAAAGAGTCCTTGTTTGGTTTTGAATGCACCTTTTCATATATTGCACTTACTTGTGTGATTTCCATCAGATCTAATTTAGTGAAAAATTTTGCTTTCATTCTTAAATCGATTAAGAAAATCATCTATCCTTGGGAGTGGGTATCGTATTCTTTACTATTATCTTGTTCAAAGCCACAAGCTCATACACATGTGCCTAAGTCCCATATTTTTTCGGTATTGGAAGACTATGGTGAATCGTACGCGAAGTACTGGCCTTATGAGTTGATTTGCTCTTAATTTTATCATTCTCCATTATCAATATGTGATCCATGTCGACAAGCTTGGAAGAGGAGCAACTTGTTGCAACCAATCTTCATGTTGAATTCTTTTTGGAGGCAATTGCGTTATTCTCAAATATCTTCATGACGTACAAACCACACTACATAACATGATTTCAACTTAGACTTACAATCTCCCAAATGATTCATGATTAACATCATCTTTAGGCTTAACTGTCAGAAGAACAAAATTTTACTTGAATTCACCGAAACCTCTTTACCTCGTCCAACATTTGCATTACCAATATTTTTCTTCTTGTGATGTGTTTCAACAATGTACTTCTTTCTATCTTTTGAATAAATGGTATTTGTTTCATTGAAATGAAAATATCGTTTAATACATACAAGTATGACTTTCAACACAACACCGTAATATCAAGGAACTATATCTAATTCAACTTGTTGAATAAATGCAATATTGCAAATCGTAATATGTACCTTGAAAACTCGTAACTTCAGCATCTTTACAAATCCACCTAAGTGGACATGGTTTGGGCGTAATGGTCCTAAGATTAATTTTCGAATGTAAGCCCCCGCATTAAGTTATGACTCCATCATTTAACATTTAAACGTCAATATTGGTATTTTTGTTATGACCTCACATGAAATGTACCAATTCTTCTTCTTCATTTGGAGTTCAGATGTGACAGCTTGATGCACTAGTACTAGGTTTAGTTTCAATTTATTTCCCTTTCATGTTCCTTCAACTTATTATTAATTTCGAGATTCATCACCCTAATCCTCCTAAATCATGCTGAGTTGTAGCCACAGTCAGTTTCTTTGTTGTTCTCCGATGTTTGGGCTTTCTTTTAAGACAATTTAAAAAACAAAATTATCTTCAAGTATTCTTTCTTGAAAAATGTTATAAAGTATTTTTTCTCTTCCTCTTTTAACACAGACATTTTTTTTCTCTATTTTGAGGTCTTCTATTTTTTTCTTAAAAGGTTTCTTCTTACCTTCATCAATAATGTTTTTTCTATTTCTAGATGTGTATTTAGCACATACCTATCTAGACTATATGAAACATGAGAATAGTATTCTTAGGTAGCTATGTAAGCCTTTCATGTACCTTTGAGAAAACTATTCGTTTTGGGAAATCTGTCTAGCAAGAGTGGATCCTTTCAATTAGTGTATTTCTGCATATTTTGTCCTTTTCATTTGTCTAAAATTTTTTCTAGTTCATTATGGTCAAGGTATATGAGCTAATGGATAAAAATCTATTATTTTATTGCGAATGAAATCATTCCATGATAGGATAATCTTTACCATGCTTTTGATCTTCCTTCGTCTTGGCTTCTACTGGAAACAAGTGTTGCAATTCTTCCATTCTCAATGAAGCTTGTTGATTTTGGTATCATCATCATGAAGGTTATGAATTTTAGTAGATTTCCAATTGCCTAATCCAATTATCAAGATTTTCCGTACTGACTTCACCATTAAAAATCGTTAAACAACTTAACATTAGGTTTATAAAATTACTTTTACTAGTGCGTTTGATCAGTATTGATGCATCAAGATGAAGTAGAGGATGATGATGAGGAGGGTGGTGAAGGTGATTTTCCACCGCTCATTTCCCCGATTTCCTTCTTTGATTTATCTTTGTTTTTTTATTTTGATGTCCCGATGATCCGTCCTTCCTTGGTGACGTTCGGGATCCTCTCCTTCATTCTTTTCATTCTTTTCAATAAAGCGGACTCTCACTATCGCAACATGCTTTAAGGAATGCTTCTAAACACCATATTTCTTCTTATTTTGACCTGGCCCTTCATGGATTTATTCTTCCTCCGGGAGTGTGAAGGCTTAATGTTGCTTCTCCTTATTTTGTGGAGGGGTGGAACTAGGTGGTGATGGGAATGTGAAACCTTGTCATCCTTCGATGTGCTTCACTTTTGGAGAACTTTCTTTGCTTTCCACTAATTTTTCTCTTTTCTCCTCTTAAGCTTAAGCTTAGTAAGTATGTGAACACTTATAAATAAAGTTAAACAACATTTGCACACAACAACACCGTAGAACAAACTCGTACCTTCGATACCTACCATATTTGAGAGGATCATATTAGTTTTTTCCTCGCTAAGTGTATTTTCGCTATAAAAACATGCACAATTTGTTCTACTTTTTTTTACTTAAGGAAATGCAATTTAAAATTCATGAAACATAAGATAATTTTGTGAGTTTTAAGTATGTAAAATAAATGTTTCAAATAACATTGAACAATAGTGCAGTAATAGATAAATAATATCACATATAAGATTTACACAATATGCATGATGAAGCAGTTCACTTTCCGTTAAATTGTTGGTTTATGCCCTCAATGGCATGTCCTTTTTTGCATTATGCTCAAAATGTAAACAAATGCTTTTTATGTTTCCAATGTACGTTTTCTCTACACCAATGGCCCAAGAATGCTCAAATTAGCAGGAAAGTCTTTGTTTTACCCAAATTACCGAAACACCTTCTCATTATTTTCTCACTAGACAAATCATAAAACTTCACTAAGTATGAACTTCAGCTATCTTGGTCTGACTTGGTACAAATCCTAAAATTTTAAAGCACTAAATCGTTCACCGAATCTAGCTTATACTTAGCCTGACACAGGTGGGGGTGGCTACATGCCCACTTTAAAATGTGGTTAGGGGAGTTAAAAACTGTGAGCAAATACCGGGACAAGACCCGGCATGAAGGATTTCAAATTGTCATACTGAAACAGGGTTATACAGAATGCCAGGATGGTTACGTGCAGTTAGTACCGCAGTTAAAATGTCGAATATTTATTTTCGAAAATGCTCATGAGGAAGACTTTGTAGTTATCCACTAGAGCAATAACAAAATTTTGGGTTGCTTCTGCAGCTTTATGCCGTGTTTTTTGTTACATGTGAGCACAACCACGGGCTACTGGCCGGTTGGGACCACCGACAGTCCCCCCTCCTCCGACTTGAAACATAATAAACTTCTAATTTAAACTGGAAACTAATAGGTTAAGTCATATCCGACAGCGAGTTATTTAAGTTGCAGCGCACCGGAGGTCACAGGTCAAACTTTCTAGACTCCACCATAATTTTATATATCAGAGGCAGGATATTGCACAGTCATCGCTACGTGTCACCTATCCATTGACCTCAAAAACAACTCACATACCCTTCAAATAAGTAAGAAGTATATGCAAAATATTGCTTATTCAGAAAATGGAATATTTTGAGAATATTTATTTTTGTTGATTATACCTTTGCATGTTTGCCCGCACCAAGCATCATTGCTGGAAAAATTTTAGACCATTTGGAATTGATTATTACTTGAATCTTCCCCTCATATTTATAGGTTTTTCAAACCATTCATTGCACATAATTAGAACGGTACTAGATCCACTCTTGCCGTTAGGTTCGACACATTTTGCGCATCAATTTTGAGAAAATTGCCGATCTCCCATCATGCAAGGTCAATCAATGTGTTTGGGACTACAATATTTTTTACCCACATCCATCATTAAAGTACCAAGATCCGAATTATTAGAGAATTATATATTAGAAAGTAATGAAACACACAAAATTATGCAAAAATACAAATATAAACTCATCAAAGTTACAAGAAATATATATATGTGGTTGACCTAACCAACATGGCAAGTCTACGTGGAGAATATCCATGTTTGTGCTCAACTTAGTGTTCCTAAAACTGAGTTCATTAATTGTCAACCAGGGCTAGTAAATCAAGGTGGTGTACTATGCCTAGGTATTTGTTTCTCATCATAATGTGTTTAGTGTTTTATGATGTTTTTGGTTTTATGGTTTTATGTTGAAAAAGGAAAGAACTATGTCATGAAAAGAAGCTATTGGTTGAAGTAAACAGGACAAAGCCTAAACTATGGATGGCAAACAACAAATGCAAAGTTTGATAATGACTTGGAATAGCAGAAAATAACTAAGTAACATGAACTTAAACTTATCCACTCATTCTATTAAAGATGTATTTAAAGAGTTTGAGAAATGGACAAGTTAAGTATAAATGAAGTTCTTTAATTAAACAATCAAACAATCAACTTACAATGTTACAATATCTCATCCATGATTAAAGGTTTATTGGAATATATTTGGAAAAGAACATTTGTATATAAACAAGATTTCTACCTAAACTAGCTTCAATTTTTTTCCCCAACTCAACTTAACACCACCAGGCCTCACTAAAAGTTATAGATTTTTTAGAATAGTCTTTATAGTGCGGCTATTTGTGAAATGGTAAAAAGGTTGCAAAATACCTGGTGCCTTAGACCGATACTAGCCTTCTGCCCGATGATTATGTATTAATATGGAGCCTAGCTAGGAAGAAGAAGACCGTGGTATTTAAATTTAACAACTAACATGTTCTAACAAATGGATAGTAAATGGTAAACCTGGAATGTTAATACTGAGCTAAGACTAAACTAGAGTGCTACTAGTCTACTTGGACATAGTGAACAGCAGCAAACTAAAATGCCATTATCAAACCTAAATGTATAGTGACAGAATGGTAAAATAAATGTATTCTACCTTTGAGTGTCAGAATTAAATTAATATGCAACTAATTTACGTGAATTCTACAAAATTTCATCTCGTTCAATATGAATGATATTTTGGAAGATTTTGTGAAAATGTTGATAAAGGTATTATTCAATGCAATTGAATACATAAACATAAAATCGAAAGCAAATACAACTAGAATCTAAGACATTCAGCTTGTTTCTATTCGTTGTTAATGATGTTTGGAAGATTTTGTAAGATAAGACCCTGTTGTGACCTTGAAAATAAAATAACCAAAACCTACAATATCACAAACATGCCTTATTCATCGTGATGATATTTTGGAAGAGTTTATTAGAGCAAGTCTAATTGTGATAATTAACGCAAAGGAAATGCAACTAAAACCTACAATACTGCTGTGCCTATGCCTTATTCATCATGATGGAAGAGTTTATTAGAGTAAGTCTAGCTATGATAATTAATGTAAACAAATATGAACACAAATTTAAAAAATTGCTTCTAAGCTAGAAATGAAAATGCAGATTTAAAATACTTATTCAAATCAGATAAATAAGGTCATTTAGAGGCAGCCTACTACTTATAGGTACTAAACTACTAAGATTTATTCACCGCTTTCTTATGTAAAATGAGTTTATTAAAGAGAAATTACTTCCAAAATAAGAGTGTTTTGATCAAACGAGAATTGGACCATATAAAATCTAACCTTGTCCCTTTGTTTCCTTAGCATATTTATAACAAAATTACACAACCGTATCCTAGATAACGTAGGAATAATTGTCTTTCTTAATTAGAATTGAACTAGAACTTCTTGCGGTGGTCTCATAATATGATTAAGGACATCCGGATTGTCTCATTCTCACAGAGTTCACTTCAATTTGAGTTCTTACGTACATAACCACCCACAGATTCAAACTTCGTGGAGACAACAAATGATAAGGAGATGATGGTGTGAACATGTCCACATATGTGCTTTCTGAGGACACCTTGAACCTGCAGACATGAAGACGGTTGTTGTAATTATAAATTAGCTGCACGTTTGTACCGTAGCTAGATTTATTTCAAAAAGCATTGTTGACAAAATCATAAAACATAGAAAGTTAGTCATGATATTCATTTTCAAAGCAATTTTAACTAATTCTATTGGATCATTTGAGCTTGAGATTATCAATGGACAAAAGAAATGGAGGAATGGTGAAGAAAGAACATTTCTGAGCTAACATACCCCCATCACAGATTTCTCTGCATGTCCTCATGCACTATTCCATGAACTCTCATACCTCCCATAGAACATCCAATACTCTCTTCCCATTTGCCTCGGTAGTTAAAGGTTTTGGTTTTGAGCACTAATTCTGGACCCTAAATTGGTATGCTCTTATTAACTTTTTGTTTCTCTTTTTCAATTTTTTCATTGGTCTTTTCCACTTTGTCCATTTGTAGAGAGTACACCTATATTGAATTTGTAGTTTAAATTCTCCTTCAAAAGATCATTTTCGAAATTTTATATGCCTATTAAGTACTTAGTTTGTATTTATTCCTTCTTAGCACATCTGGTTTCTTTGAGTCTGTGACTAAGGGTTTGCTTTCCCCTACTTTCTTCGAAGCTCTTCTCCAATGACTCAAATACAGTTGCAAATTTCTTGTTGTGTGGGTCTATTTTTTCTGGGAGTTTTTTCATCAAAATCCTACCTGTAAGAGAAGTTTCTTTGTATTCTGCGCCTATGACTCCAATTTTTTTTAACTTTTTGTTTTCTTTAGTATCCTTTGAAGCCTGGGTTCTTTCTCGTACGATGGCTCCTCTTCTCCTTTTTCTTCTTCCAAATTTTTTCTATGATCCTTTCTTCTTAAGTCGCTCAACTGAACCACCTTTTTCTTAAACCATTTCTTCAACGTTTTCTTGTATTGTTTTTACCGCCTGGGCTTTTGGGATGATTTCTTATTTTTCCGTGTAGGTTTATTTTGTGTGGAGGTTCCTTTGTTCCTCAAAGTGATTTTCACCAAGAAGTTGTCCCAAGTATCTATTATTTTTGCTAAATGATGTTCAATTAAAATCTGACTAAACCATGATGGCATAAGGTCGTCTTTTGCAATTAATTTTCTTTGAAAACTTGAAGCCATTTTTTCTTAAACTATGTAAGCAAGAAAAAGGGAAAGTTGAGTTTTCTTTTCTAGTGTCGCTAGTCAACCCAATATGGCAAACACAGAAAGTACCATATTCACCTTTCACAAGTGATGAATTTTTTGCAGATAAGCAACATGTTCCTCCATTTGTTTTTTAATGCAAGAAAACAGACACTCCTTTTAAAAACGTGTGAGTCTTACACCGTTACCTATATCGCTCCTCTCATGCTTCAAGTATGAAATTCTCTGCTCAAACCACCTTTTCTCAAGTCAGAAACTCGTTGCTCGGTAACAAAACCTTCGTTAGGTTGGGAATTTGTTATCTCCAACTTCAACTCGTTCCATTAAAGGATCTTGCAAAAGTTTTATAACTTTTGTGAATTCACTTTGAATTTTTCAAGGAATTGTAATTATCCTCCGGGCGACAAAGATTTCATGATTCAGACAGCTCAAGTACTTAGTGCCAATCGTTCGGGCTCACGATGAGGCCTATAATTCTTCTTCAATCTTCAACCACTATTCTTCTACTCACAGTGAGAATGTATGGCTACGTTGTTTTTTTGCCTCTACAAATGTTTCCTCCGTTCACGGTGACAATGGTTGTTACAGCAGATGCCTCTTTCCTCGCGTACCGCGTGTTGTGTTGCTGGCGCAAGAGTGATATGGACCCAAGCAGGAATGAATATAATGAGGTGAGGATGACAAGGCGAGTTGAAAGATATCGCGATGAAAGACCGCGGAGATATTTTGTAATGACCAAAAATCAGCATTAAATGCCTGCTGACGTGACTAATCCAATCACTTCAAGATTTTTAACCGTTTAGATTTTTAAAATGATGATTGGATATGGTTGAAACAGTGCATGAAGGAGTTTTTATCCAACTTCTTTATGTGAGGTTTGTTAGGCATGATCAATAAAATTAATTAAATAACTTTGAATAATATATAACTGAACTATGTTAAAAAATTTCATGATATCACCATAATAATTTCATACATTTCTTTGCTTGATTTCTTATAATCTTCAGTATGCTTGTCTTCTCAAAATCATTACTTTTTTAGTCTTCATAACTCCCTTGAATTTGCTTGTTCTTGGATACACAGTGGATAATTCCTACAAATATCAAATGATTACTAGATAGTGCTTTCATGCCCCTAAATGCATCGTTCACCTGGTCGCAGTATCGTCAATCGACCGGGTCGCAAAATGTCCTATTGATTGCAGTAATGCACCGTAGAGAATTTTGAATATGGTTTGAAGCTGGAACGATGAAAGGTTGTATGAAATGAAGAATAAAATGTGGTAGGATGATACCAATGAAATGAATAATGGAGTGGAATGATCACAACTTATGAAATGGAGTGAAGTATGAGAAGTGGGTTGCAATTCATGATATGTATTATTGACTGAAAAAATATCAAACTTTAAAACTGAATTTAAAATGAGGTGATGGCGATGAATGAAATGAATGAGATATGAACAAGTGGAATGGGAGGTGGATGGGGAATGAAATGAATATGAATGGATGAAATGAGATGGACCACAAGTGAAATGGATCTACACCATGATTTCAGAAGCACTGCTTTCATAAAAAGGAAATATGTCGTAAAAATTCTGATTTTCACTTCATTCTTCTCGTACAATATGCCAACTGTATGACGGTTTCATGTTTATACTTTTTAGTTATTTTCTATTTATTTTATTTATTTATTTTAATATATCTCGATTTTTAAAAAAATTTGTCGAGTTAGATGAAGAAGAAAGATTTTTTCATTAATTTCATCATCGTTTTCCGGAACTTTTGGACAAATTCTTCCTTCCTTGAGAGTGGTTTGTGAGCAGGCCCATCCAGTGACCATTCATGCAAGAAAAGTAAATTTTCCTATCTATTGTCTTGATTTTTATTGTTTCCATTGTTGCACTCATAATTTCTACATGCCCCAAGCCAATGTGTTTTGTACCATTTGAAAATTCTTGAACTTTGAATCAAACAAGAGAGCCCAGCTTACCTTCTTTGAACTTCTTCGTTCTTTGATGTACTTTATTGGCGTTACTCAGTCTCTTGTTGCTGGACTATACTTTGTTTTCCGAATCGCATCTGTCTATCTCATCCAATATTAACTGCCTAATCTATGCTTTTGTGCCTTCGATAGACTTAAGCTCCCAGTCGAATCGCCATTTCGAAAGTTTGAATCAAACTCTATGAAAACTTGCTTTCCATAAAATGTTCATATATATGGCCTATTGTGCTTTCAGCAGTTCTATAGGCTTCGTTGCTGGGTTTGTGTTTATTTACCTAATCTTTGCGTAAATTAGCGCTTTTCGTTAGATCCTTCAATGACCTTATTAGCAGATTCCACGCATTATTTAAGCTTGTGATGATAAGGACACCGTTCCATTTTTTACCTTCTCATCATTTGTTCCACCAGCCTTGATGCACTGAGCTTCGTATCCCAGAATAATTTCCCTTGGGACACCAAAACTATAAAATATTCTCAAAGAAAATTAACTATGTATGCTTCGTAGTAAAAAGTAATGGCTTGACCTTCACCTATTTGGTAAATATAATTGCTGCAAATTAACATATATTTTTTTCTAGCGTAGTATCAATAGTCTCACAAAACTAAAGTTTCACTTTTCAAAAAAGGTTCAATATGTACCGAGACTACAATGGTATCTCACCGAAGGAGAAGGTTTCTACTCCTTCGGGCAACTGCTGTACCTTTTGACATACTTTAGCATCTTTGAAAAAGGGATGGTCAATAACATCCTAAATGAAGGATCTTATAGGTTGTCCTCTTTACTAGCAATGTGTCTTCCACAAGGTTCGGTCACAGACATGCTTGGAGAATCTCAGTACATCTTATCTTCTTAACACAGCCCCAATGATAAAATCGAACGTTCGTACAACTCAATAAACCCATGAATATTTGGTAATCGTCATAAATGACTTTTTATTTATCTCTTATCTATTATTGAAGGAAATTTCCTAAACTAAAACAATTAGCAATGTCAGTAAACGACAGAGTTTGGAGAGAAATTGAAAAGATATTCATCAAAAGAAATTGATCTTCAATCAGGGTATTCGGGATGTTTTTTATTCATGTTAGAAACCGCCCATCGTGTTTGTTTTTCTGTGCCTATCTAGAATGAATGTTGAATTCTTGTAAAAGTAATAACCATCTTTGACTCTGCCATTAGTAATTGATTTGTTCAATAGGGTATTCAATTGCGTAACGTATCCATGTGAACAAAAGTTTCATAGCTCGTTATATAGTGTCCTAATTTGTTTATAGCATGAACAATACCTGTAAAACTTTTTTCAGCTACAAAGAGTAGTTTAATCAAGGAGTCAAATTCTCATCGGGGGCACAGAAGACGGCAAGCAAGGAATTAGGTCTTTTTGTCTCACCTTCCTAGAGCCTCTCGTATCCGAGGTATCCTGAAATATGGTGCATAGTAATTCTGCCTAGGTCTCTAAAATAGGTGCTCTTTGTAAATTTTTGTTTTTGTCTCGTTTAATCGGCAACCGTAATTCCATTTGAATTCCGTTGTACTCTTGTAAGTAACTCAGAAGAGTGGATGCTATCTTTGGTGAAGTTTGTAACCCTCGATAATACCTCGGTAAACTGAAAACTCCTAACAGGCTTTTGACAACTTGAACAGATAAGTTAGAGATGTATTTCAACCTCGATTTACTAACTCAATCTTACCTCCTAAATGATGTCCTAAAACAATTTGGGGAAAGAAACATCATAAAACATTTTTCATGACTAAGTGAAAGTTTTGTTTTTACACCCTTTTAAAACTTTTTCCAAGTTTACATATGCTTCTTCAAATGTGTTTTAAACCGTGAAATCATCCATATATACCCTCATATGTATCCGTATTAGATCCTAAAAATTCCTAGTATCGCCCTTTGAAATGTTGCAGTGTACTGTATAATCCAAATGGAAACACCTAAAGAAGCATCGGGTACCCCAAGGATAGGTAGTTTTTGTCTTGATTTTCACAAGCACGTGAATTTGATTGGTAACCATTTTCAAAACCCATCTAGAAATGAGAAGTACTTTTTGCCATCTAATGTATCTAACACTTGACCTATGAAAGGTAAGGGAATGGTTCAAGAGTAGTTTGTTTTAATTCTCAACAATACACACCTTCCATTTACCATTTTTATTAGCACAATTACTGTATGAGAAACTCATCGACTATTTAAAGGGATAGATAAAGTTGACATTCAACACCGTAATTTTTCTTAATAACCTCTGGAGATTTGGATTTTATCCGTTCTTTGAGGTTGTCTCGATTGGTTTGCAATTTTCCCCATGTAGATGCAGGAGGTGTCTTGGCCGATCTCTTCTATATTAGTACTCCTTGGCGTATAGGCAGAATGTCTCCGTAAGATCTTGACGAATTTTCTTGTTGAGATTTTTTCTAGGTTCTTGCTTATGTTGAAAGTTTTTCCGGAACATTCCACTCAGAGCTGCCAAATTTATCCATAGTAATGTGAAGAGACATTTATTCTGATGATAAAAACTAAATGTTGGATTATTCTTGTAATTGTTCATGTTTTCATCCAAGAGGATTCAAAATTTTCTGTACATTCAGAATTTGACTATTCCTACTTAATTAAAATTGTGAAGAGAGTGTTGTAAGTCTTTCATCCTATATCCATTTAGTATCATCTAAATGTTTGTAATTGTCCTTATTTGGAGGATACAAAGTGGTTATTAGTTGAACTACCATCAGAGATGGTTATATCACCGTATCTACAACTAATGAAAGCATCAATCGTAGTTAACCCCGAAGGTCTTCCCCATAACAGGATGTCCTCCCAGATTATTCTGTAGGGAGTTAGGACTACAAAATCCATAGGCACTCCCAAGAATCTAGGACATCGGAATGTCTTCTATTACCTCATCAGGTTTGATCATACATCTTTCCGCTAATTGTAATAATGGGCAGAAAGAGTAAGATTAGGAAGTTTCAAACATTCATGATTTGTCTACTTATGATATTGATTGCTGCTCCAAATCAATGAGTGTGTTTTTGGATTCAATTCCATTGATGAATTCTAACAAATCGTATTTCCGGGTCTAGATACTTTGGAAATAACAATATTACCTATCAGCATATTCGTTTATTTTTCTCGGCCAAAGGAATTTTCTTTGTCTCTCTTATTATTTTTCTTGTTTTCTTACACCAACTCCTTTATTGCTTTTTGCTAAAATTGGAATTTCCTCGTACGTGCTTAAAATAATGGAATCTTAATGCAAACATTTCTCAAATTTTCATTCAGGAAATCATAATTAGCACTACATCTGTTAACCCCCATCAATTTGGTAATCTTTCTAGAAAGGGAGGTAGGAGAGTGATGTTGAGCATGTTTCTAATACAGAGTTGAAATTATTGGTTCTTTTTGTTTTGATTTTTTCAATGTTTGGGTCTCGAAAGATGTGTGGGGTTCTCTTCAAGACTTTATTTTCCGTAGAGAGTATTCTCATAGTTGTTCTGTTCTTGTATAATTGCCAGTATGTTTCTCTTTTTGCGTATTCTTCAGCACTCCAAGTGAACAAGGGTCTAGAGGAGTAATTAAATAAATTGGAAAATTGTTGGCTTCTATCATGGTATGTATTCTGGCGATTTTTATTGGAGTTGTGTTTGCAAGGGCTGAGTTGGCAACTAATTTGATTTCTCCCCGAGGAAATGGGGAATGCGGGAGTCGTTGATTTTTGATGTTGGGGGACGGAGGATTTTTGTTGAGGAGGAAATGTGGACATGGTGATAGGATGGGTGGATAATGATAGCACTTATACTTTCCATAGGGATTTTGTGAACTCGAAACAAGCTTGAGATTGATTTTGGAAATTGGGGCCAAGGTCGCTAAGAATTTGTAATTTGGTGGGGTTGATTATACATTTGATCATGAAATCCTTGTGCTTGAGGTCCTTGCCAAGGCTCTTCTAGTACAAATTAAGAGATTCGGTGGGAATTTGCAGAAGTTTCCTCTTGAAAGACAAATTCTGCGCACTGTAGAAGCAAGGACAACCTTGGTCTCATGTTTTTCTT
Source organism: Pinus albicaulis (assembly GCA_034641835.2). Classification (NCBI taxonomy): domain Eukaryota; kingdom Viridiplantae; phylum Streptophyta; class Pinopsida; order Pinales; family Pinaceae; genus Pinus; species Pinus albicaulis. The sequence continues at coordinate 138,033 of JAXQQM020084320.1, read as the reverse complement.
CGAATAAATTACACTAGTCTTTACAATTTTTGTATCCAAAGGACACTTCTCAAGGCAGTTTTTTTCACATTTGGGACAAAGATTGCTAAGGCATCGTATCTAGCTTTTTTCTTGTTTTGTAACTTAAGGTGTCTATTTGTTCACTACACCTCAAGACATCAAATTTGGAAATCATCAAGCATATGTCCTATTTCTGCCTCTACTTACTGTCCCAGAAGCAGACTCTCTACTTGCCTTGCAAGAGCGGGGTCTCTTGGGCCTTTTGCCAGCTTTGATTTCTCTGAAAGGTTAATACATAACTCAAATATTTTAGGTTATGTGAGCCGAGATATATCCTTTTTCCCATCATGTTAAGGATATCCAACTATTCATCCTCAGTAATTGTCTTCAACAAGAGAGCTTTTTAAAGGTCTTGATCTAAGTTCTCCATTTTTGCCTTTTTTGATGTTGTAATGAAACTTCCAGCCCAAATCTTCCAAATTTTCATCTTTCTTTGTAACATCTTAAACACTTTCTCCTTATGATTAATTAAGTACACAATAACCAAATACCTCTAGAAATGCCTAGAGCCCATGTCTTTCCCGCGTCTTAATAGAATCATGATCAATTCCTACAAACTACTTTCAATGTCAGCTTCCTTTCAATATTGAAGTGAAATAGTTTAAGTTTTTGAGCATCCATGAACAGGCGTTCCACATAGGATCAAATTCAAATATGTTTCAGATCTTCTGCCTTTAAGTCCACAGAAGCTCACGTATTAAGAGGGTGAAATGTTTTTCATAGTTGCATTGGTTTCTCGTATCCACTATAGGAAACCCAAAGAGCTTCTCCTATTCCTCTTCTACCTCTCTCTCTACCTCCTTCACCTTCCGTACATCTACCTCTCTTTCTTCACTTCTACCTTCTACTCCCCTCTCCAAATAATGTGTGTTTGGCTGAAGACCCTCTTCTTCGCCACAGTTGATTCTTTTCCGTAAGTGGAAAGCTTTGGCCCCCACAGAGTCCTTGGACCCCAAGAGGTGTTCGTGATGAAGTGGAAGGTCTTGATGGAACATCTCGATTCAGTCTTCTAGAAGTTCAGATCGTAAAGGATGAAATGTGGTCCTAGGTGCTGGAGGGCATCGTTCTTGGTTCAGGTGAAACAAATGGTGTTCTAGGAATCAAGATTCGCTTTCTACTTTCTTATGAATTCACCTTGAGTTCTCTTCTGTCACATACAATTGTTTTTTAGGAGTTAAGAAACAAGGTCACCTAGTTACACTTCTATAACGGCGCTAAAATGTTTGTGTCAATAACCTAGTGTTCCTAAATTGGAGTTCTTATTAATTGTCAACCGTAATAGTAAATTGTCAAGTGTGGTGCACTATATAAACAGTATTTAGTTTCCTAACACAAAGCTAAAGTTTAGTGTTTTATGATTTTTGGTTTTATGGTTTTATGTTGAAAAAGGAAAGAACTATGTCGGGTGAAAAGAAGCTATTGGTTGTGTTAAAACAGCATCAAAGCCTAAACTATGGATGAAGAAAACAACAAAATGTAAAGTTTGATAACGACTTAAATATAAAGAAAATAAATCACAACATGAACTTAAATTCTATCCACCTATTCATTAAATTGTGTTGGAAGAGTTTGAGAAATGGACAAGTTAAGCATAAATGAAGTTCTCTTCTAATTAAACAATCAAACAATCAACTTACAATGTTACAATATCTTCATCCATGATTAAAGGTTTATTGGAACAGGTCGGAAAAGAACATTTGTAGCACAACAAGACTTCACTAAACTAGCTTCTAATTCTATTCTGTAAACGCAATTTAATACCACTAGGCTCTACCAAAAGTTATAGATTTCTCTTTTTTAGAACAGTCCCTTCATAGCGTTTGTTCAAACAGTAAATGGAAGGCAAAAAACACCTGAAAGCCTTAGACCTATTACCAGCTCGTCCGCATGATTATGTATTAATATGAGCTAAACAAAAGAAGTTTTGTAAATAATGAATACTGCGGGTATTTTAAATTTAACAATCTGAATACAATTAAATGTAATGAGAACGCAAAACTGAACAATAATACTGAGTCAAGACTAAACTAGAGTGCTACTAGTTCATCAGAGGACATGAATAAACATGTTAAACTAAAATGCCATTATCAACCCAATGTAGTGATAGAGCTGAAATAAATGCATTTATCTTCGGAGTGCTGTAACTAAATTAACACAACTAACCTAAGGAATTCTACAACCCATCTCGTTCAATATGAATGATATTTCTGAAGAGTTTGTGAAAATAAAAGAACATTATTCAATGCAATTGAACATAAACATAAAACTAAAAGAAAATACAACTAGAATTCAAGACACCACAAACAAGCTATTCGTTGTTAATGATGTTTTGGAATAGCTAGAGTAAGACCGATGACACTTAGTGTAAATAAGCGACTAAAAACTTACAATATCACAGCCTATGCCTTATTCATCGTGATGATATTTTTGAAGAGTTTATTAGAGTAAGTGTTAACTTGATAATTCATGAAAGGAAATGTAACTAAAACTTACAATACCATAGCTATGCCTTTATTCATCGTGATGATATTTTGAAGATTTTATTAGAGCAAGTCTAGTTGTGATAATTAATGTAAACAAATATGAACATAAACTTCTGAAAAACTCGCTAAGCCAGAAAACAAAACGAGATTGTAAAATACTTATCTAAACCGTATAAAACAAGGTCGCTCGTATACAGGGGGCTTCCACTACCAAGAGTAGCATGAAATCTACTTAAGATTGATTCAATACTTTTCAAGGAAATGATGCTTTTTTCATTAAAGAGAAATTACTTCAAAACAGAGTGTTTTCGTACTTGAAACTAGCAATCAACCATAAAATCTAACCTCGTCTCTCGGTTTCTGCCATTTATAATAAAATTTATAACCGTATCCTAGATATTACAGGAATAATTGTCTTTCCTAATTAGAACTTCTAACCAGAACTTTGAAGGTGGTCTCAGAATATGATTAAGGACATCCTGGATCGTCTTTATCCTGTTAGGAGTCTACTCTAATTTGAGTTCCCACGACACACCACCACAGATTCCATTCAAAATCTCATGGAGAGCAATGACAAATGATAAGGAGATGATGTGGAATACAAATCCACATGTGCTTTCTTTCAAGATGACACCGGAACTGGTGGTAGACATGAAGATCATCAGAGACCACAACTAACCAGAATGTTTGCATTCGAGGCCAGACTAGTTCAAAAGCATTTTCCATAATGAAAAAATCATAAAATATAGCAAGTTAGTTTATATTTTATTTCAAAGAAATTTTAATTAATTCTTTACCGATTTGTTTGAGCCCTAGATTATCAATGACAAAATAAATGGAGGAATGTGGTAACAGAACATTTTTTGAGCTTCAACAATCTAGCTGTCCTTTCTATTATCTAGCAAAATGAATAGACACAAATTTAAGCAATATATCCATTGTAACATCTCTCTACCCTCACATAGCACCCTTTTTCTTTCTCGTTCACAATACACAACCAATAGACAACTCAATACAAAATTCTCAATACGATAGAGGAGTTTTCCTTATAGAAAATCAATTAAACATAATTTCTATGACCGTACTAGTCGCCATCGTACCCATCGCAGATTTACTACAAAATGAACACATACAAATTACATCGTCTTTAGCTTGTGGCGCACTCGAATTCCCCCATCGAGATTTGTTAGCCTTCAAAACTTAGCCGGGGGGATGGGCTCTATGAACTCCTACGGGAGGGGGCACAATCTTTTCCTAGGGTAGAAATTTAGCCGGAATAAAGACTTGAAATCGACGATAATTGCTCCACACTCCAACAATCTCCCACTTCTGGAGACTAGTTGCAGTAACTCCACTCCTACTGCTTGGTCGGAAAATGCCTCCATTTTGGACTCGTTGTCTCTCATATTCATCATTATAATTTCCACACCAATTAACCTAGAATAACATCATTTTATCCTTGGTTACAACTGACATATCCGTAGAATTCTCGAAGAAAAGGATATTTTCCGCTAACTTATTTCATCTTCCAAAATCGTACCATATGAAATAGTAATTGAGTTGGTATAGTTTTGGTTTCTTGGAATGAAATGTTGAGTTTTTTTTCAGATGAATGGCTACTTATGATGTCACTATACAATATGTCCATTCTTGCTTCTTACCCATTCATTCATCCACAAGTCTTTAGCCAAATAATTTCTTTACTAGCTCGTAACAACGTACACATTCTTCTTTTTTTGTTGAAAGTGCAACAACACTTACTCTCACCTAACTTGCCGCTATTCCACTTACGTGTAAATACATACCTTGGTAGTTTCTCTTTATCTTTCATCACTCGTAATATTCACCAAAACATATCCTCACAGAGAGCAATTTCTTGAACCACCAAAGTACAATTTTTTATTTTTGGTAGTTTTCAAATACTTGGAAAGAATTCATTTTCAACGGCCATCTAATGTTCTTTTCTCGATTTTCCGTTGATTTTTTCACCAATGTACAGCATTAAATTAAAAGTGTTGATGCATATGAACTTTAGACATATAATCTATTTCTTGTTGGGTTCAAATATCTTCATTAAGCCCAGTTAACAAAGGTGTATTTAACTAGTTTTTCTGTATTCATATATTAAATATTTCAAACACTATTTGTATGTACTCTCTGTCCTGGGTGAGAGTGTTAATTTGTGATTTTTTCTGTTTCTCTAGTTATTCTCATACTAAGGATTTATTTTTCACCTCCCAACTCTGGCAATGCTATCGTAACTTACCAATTCTATTTTGAGCACATTTATTTCTATTAGACCCTACAACAAGCATTCCATCTACATACAATGACAATATAATATATTTCTAATTATTTTTCTTTTTTTAGACAAACACAATAACAATAGACACATTCAGTATAATCTTTGTTCAAACAAAAACCTATAAATTTTGGATACCACTACCTTGGAGGCATTTTTTAAACTGCAAAGCTCTCATTCATCCTACACAATAATTTTTCTTCTTCCTTTCACATCATACCTTGTGGTTGTGGCATATAGATCTCTTCCTCCAAAATCACCATGTGAGAAAAGTTGTTTTTACATTCAATTATTTAACAATATGAAAACTTTCCACTACTACAAGACTAAAAATGATTTCGTATCGAGGTTATTTTAACAACAAGAGAAAAAAATGTTTCTCATCAATTACCTTTCTTCTCAGGTAAACTCCTTTCACCACAAGTCTAGATTTGTACCATTGTTTTCCCCTCCATATTCTTCTTCAATCTTCTAAAACCCTTTATTTCGCAATGTTGTTTTCTTACAAGAAACCTTACTAACTCCCACATGGGTATGTATTAAGGATCCTATCTTCTTTCATGGCTATCGCTTACTTGTTCAGTTTCTACCCTTTCATTATTTCTTCAAAATTTTGGCCTTGCCAAAATCAGCTAACAATACATAATATAATGAAGAATAACATCATTTAGAAATAACTATCCTAAATACATTTAACACCACTTTTAGGTTTTTGACAAGGACGTTGTTGTTGCCGTGGTGGTGGTTGTTCTCGTGGTCGATTCTATTATTTTCGGAACCTTTATTTTTTCTATGAGCTCACCGAAGAACTGTGTATTCTTTGTTTTCTCCGTTTCTTTTCCTACATCTGATCCTTATACAACACATTTGCATTGAATATTATATCTTCTTTCTTCAAAATGATTTTTTGATTTTTTTCGTAATCATATAAGCGATAAATTAAAATCATTAACACCATATCCAATAAAAGCATATTTTTGATTTTTTCTCAAGCTTTGTTCTATTTTATTTATTAATATGGTCAAAAAGTTGCACAAACAAAAGGCTTTAAAAAAAAGTAGTTTACCTTTTCTTGTCCATGCCTTTCTCCAATACCACCATCCAAGTAACTTGAAGGCCCTCCGTTTACTAGATAAAAAACAGTATTCACAACATGTTCCCAAAATTGTAAAGGAAATCAGCTTTCCAACTTTCATGCAACTTGTATGCTCCATGATTGTCCTATTCATCCTTTCTATTACTGTTCTCGTAACTATATTCTCTTCTAAGAATTCTGCGTTTTGAATCATACCTATCAAAATATTTCCGTCGCAATATTCACCTCCATTATCCGATATGGTACAATTCAATTCTTTCTTGTCCTATTCTCAACCAAATATTTCCATTTCTTTAAAGTACCAACATAACAAATTTATTCTAATACAATAAATCCGTTTAGTTGTACTCATAAATAAAAGTAATATAATAATGAGAGTTGTGTGATAGATGATACTTCTACAGTTCCCACATCCGTATGCACAAGATATAATTTTTCTCTCTATTTTATTTCCCAACCTAATAAATCTCACTTCCCTTGTTTTCCACACCTTGCTGTAACCAATCAATATTCTTCAAACTCGTTAACAAATTTCTTTGAGTGAAGAATATCTATCTCATTCTCACTTCATGTCCGAGTTTATGATGTCATAAAGTCGCATCCCATGTAGTTTTAAGCATTAACACACCAGAAATACTATTGCATAAATACAATGTACCAACATTTTTTCTTCCTTTTTCTATAGCATGGCCACTTTATTGAGCTTCCAAGTTTTATCTCTAAAATTTGTCACACAACATTCATCACCCAATTTCATGTTGAACCACGTTTTTTTTAGACTGGAACATGTCTTACCTCTTTTAATAACTAATGGTTTCCATCTCATTTTTATAAGATATTTACCCATTCTAACGATTTTATAATGTTTATCATCGCTCTTATTTAACTCGTCCAAAATATCCTTGAATATAGCCATGGAATTGTTTTTTATTTAAAGGAATGAGGTCTAATCTACGTTGAATTGTGCATCAATAAAATTTTATAAAGAAAGAAAAGTGCTTTGTAACACATCACTCATTACATTTTTCTTCATGATTATTTTCTTGTTGTGTATCCTTCATTTTTCTCCCTTTCAAGACTAACAAATTTTCTTTATGTCCATTCTTCTCAAATTTCCAACACATTATCCCCAATCTAGACGTTCATCTACCTTCCTTGACTTACTACGATAACCTGTGATCTTTACTCTTTTCCATTTTTCTTTCCCCCAGTCTCCAGACCAAAGTATCACTCCATGTCCTACTAGAGCTTTTCCAAATGTTACATTTTCAATATGATGGCACCGATAACATCATCAAACTTTAAAATATTAGATCTAGATACAAAGCCAATAGGATATGTATAAACCATTCCAAATTTTTGGCAATGATATTAATAGAAATAATAGAGCCCTAACTTCATCATCCAAGTTATTTCTACACAATTTAAAATCGTATTCATAACCGTATTAAATTTATTTAAATGGTTTAAACAGAAGAACCACTCTTCTCAAATTTCAGAATAAAGTAAAATTCGGTAAGAAATACCTTATTTGAGGATGATATTTTTCACATATTCCGTGCAATGCCTTCGCTAGCAGCAATCGTATTGTTCCAATTTACTTTTCATTAAAGAATCTCCTATTATTCTTCTGGCTACACTGTATAAAACTATTTGTTTTGCTTAATGGCACTCGTACAAATATTTCTAATAAAAAAATAATTCCTCCATCTTCATCTTCCACAACCTATATTTTCGGCCGTTAAATTTCGACCTCAAACTCTACTGGGGCTTTTTTCCATTTCTCTTGCTCGAACCATGAACTCTTCTCTCTCGAGTTTACTAGCCGAATATACCTTTCGACGGAGATACCAATTTTTTATAGCCTATTATATATTATACAACAATTTAACACACAAAAGTATGAAAAATACAAACACATAAAACATATAAAACAAGAGAGACACACAAATATATGTGGTTCACTCCAACTTGGGCTATGTCCACGGAGAATAACCAATCCTTCCTTTATATTATCCAAAAAATGAAGACACAACCCACAACGGACAATCGTAATATCATCTACTCTCTCACATAGGGGCCCTCCCTTTCTTTCACTCGTACACACACACACAATAACCTTAACACAAAATTTCCTCATGCAAAAGAGTGATTTTCCAGGGTAAAAATATTCAAATTAAATACACCTACTATCAATACATCATCCGCCTAATGAATGTCCCATTGACTACGAAATTACAATATTTTACCGCAAAATTTTACGTTTCTCCTAACTCCCGCAAGATGTCCCCCCTACGTGAGGTGTACACTGTATAAATCGTCGAAGCAAAAAGAACATATAAATTAGGATGATAATCATTCATACACCAACACCAAGTACTTTGATAAACAACCCTACCAACCATTAAATCACGAAGATTCCCACTGTATACCATCGATAGTCGGTAGAATTCGTACTTATTCTTCTAGACCCTTAGAAGACTATATTAAGCTATTTGAAATGTGTGAACAGCAGTCGATTGTCGGGAGAAGGCACATATGTTAAACAATATGTTATTTCATTCTCCCACAAGTTCAACTTTTTTGGGGTGTGCTACTTAGTTGGACCAACCTTTAGGATAAGACATTTATCTCGAGGGTGCATTGTTCTCCTTTCTTATTCAAGAAGATACACCAAGTAAAAGGTTATGAATAATTTTCAAATACCTTCCCATACCTAAGTTTGATTTATTGGATTTCCAAGGTTGACAAGTAGGATAAGATGTTTCTCACCAGTAGACTTTGGTATCATCTTGTTATTTGGGTTTATATTTCGTTAGGTAGTCATTTTAGATTTCTTAGGTGGGTTATTATGTGAAGTTGTGCTGAGAAGGAGGAGGAGGAAACAAGGTAGGAGTTTGGGATTCCTGAGGCCTACACTTGTGAAGGATTTTCTCATTTAGGAGGTTGATGTTGGTTTGGATTAAAGGTGACTTCCAGGGTGAGTGGCATAGTGTGAGACTATAGGACCACGAACACAGTACTAACCAAGATGAGTGATTTGGAGGATAATAAAGGAAGGGTATGTACTAAAGAAGAATAAGATAGCACACATTGCATGGCTGGTATGATGTATGATTTTATGCCTCTCATCGATGAAGTAGAGATGATGCATGCTCTTCCCTTTGTATATAAAACCTTTTAGCTTTTGGGAAGAGAAATTTTTTTCGATCCTCATCACAACAAGTAACAAGAGGTATTGACCTCACACACACACCACACATGAGGCAGAGTGAGGTCCTTAGCATTCAGACCCTAGTAACACCTAGAATATTGGAGTGAGGTCTCACCTGGAATCACAGGCTGAAGAGTGGAGTGATGTCTAAATTCCTTTTCACATATGAGGTAGGGTGGAGGAGGACTTTGAATCTAGACTCAATCACAATTAGGAAGGGTTGAGGGGGTGTATTGCCCAGAGAGTTCACTAGGAAGGGCAGTTAACTTGTTAAAGGACACCTTAGTATTTTTTGGTCTATGTAGAGGTCAAGGGCAATGATGGATCATTATGGGAGGAGTGCGTCTTGATATGGGTGATGATATTGCCATGTGTTTGGTACCACCCCAAATATGGCCACTAGTGGATGCGAATGATAGATAATGATGTCATTAAAATGACAACCTTTCCTTAGAGTGAATTTGGTTCAATTTTAGAACATTTATGACGATGGTTATGATTACTTTAAATTATTAGAGCTGCATATGTTTATTTTTGAGTCAAATATGGTATGGAGTTATGTCAATAAATAAATATAAATAAACCGGAGGTATGGTAAATTAAAATAAAAAAACTTATTTTTATAGGTGGTATGGTAAATAAATTGAAAACATAAATAAACCGTATATGGTAAACAAAATAAAACTTTTCTATACTTTAGAGGCATGGTAAATGAACAAAAACATAAAAGGACCAAAGGTATGGTAAATAAAATAAAGCATATTCTTATATTTACTCACCTTTTTATATATTTAATAAAACTAAAAATTGAGGTTTTATTTAGGTGAAGCCCAGGTCAAATATCATGAAGAAATTATTATTAATACCATGGGCCAAATACTATAGAAGCAACACCGTATTTATAAAAGAGGTATTGTAAACAACAACATAAAAGAGGTATAGAGAGGTATGGAAAATAAAAGAGGAAGAAGTTGAAATGAGTCGTTATGGTAAAAAATAAAACCCTTTATATTTACTCCATACCTTCTTAAATTTAAGAATAAAGGAGAACATGTTTATTTAGGTGAAGCCTACATGCTCAAATACTCAATATTGATATTAAAAATGATTAATATCATTATTATTATTATTTATAATATTCATATTAATGTATTACAGTAATAATATTATTATATTTAATAACGAAATGAAGAGGTTTGGTATTTGTGAGGGCTATCCCCGTGAGAATGCAATTGTATTTGTGAGGAAGCATCTCCATGAGAGTGAATTATATTTATAAAGCATCTTGGTGACAATAGATAAGAGTGAAAACAATATTTGGAAGAGTTGGGGTAGTGGAAAATAAATATCACAAAGAGGAACTATACAGATTTTTAGGTTTTACCTTTTTTTTAACCTTTTCATCTACTTAGACTCTGCTAGATGTGATCATGTGTAATGAATCACTCTTACCACCAAATTGGAATTATTTAATCACTTACCAAAGACCACTAAATTAGAATGATTTAACCGTACTGCGGTGAAATCTTGTCGTCCTCTCGAAAACAAAGTGATTTTTAAGAATCTATTTTCAATGTGTAAAAAACTAAATCAATCCATATTAACTCTTATCTACTTAAGTCTAAGAGGATCAAATTTTTTCTAGGTGCAAAACCTTTCAAGTTTTGTACCAAAAAGACGTTCACATGTATTGAGTGTTTTCAACGAGATTTGATTCCAAATGAGGTTAAATCGAAATGACCTTCTCCTATAAATAGAGCGTATTACCTATAGCGTATTTTTCATTATATGGTTACCCTAATTTTAAAAACTTTTTTAAAAGACAAGCAATACAATTAAAAGTTGGTGAAATTCGGTACAAAATCACCGGCAACGTTTTTATTCATATGGCGAATAAAAGGAGATCCCTCAAATGTAAGCACCAGGTTATAAAAGTTAATGAGAGCTAGTACTTATAATTTTTTTAGTTGTCTATCTTCCAACCGATCGTGTTTTAAAATGGTACTTTCTGGAGTCATATGTGTTTTGTCTTTGAATGAAATGTTGAGTTATTTTTAAGATGAATGATGCGGATGTCACTATATAACCTACCCATCTCTTGCTTCTACCTCCCATTCATCCATAAGCCTTTGTAACCAAATAATTTCTTTACTAGCCTCTTATAAAATATTTTCTTCCGTTGTTGAAAATTGCAACAACACTTTACATCACTCAACTCACAGCTTGTTCCAATTTCCACAGAACATACACCGACAGTGCTCTCTTGTTAATTCTATCACCGTAATATTCACTCTCAACATATCCCTACAGACATAAATGTTTGAACCACCAAAGTATAATTATTTTTTTGTAGCTCTCAAATACCTAAGAACTATTTCACCTGCCGTATTCATTGTTATTTTCCTTTGTAGATTCCACGTGTACTTGATTACAATTCTACTATATGCGTAACATTGTGCCTTGTGTAGACCATTGCACATTAAATTTCTATGTTGACATATGGAGCTTTAGACATATAATCAATTTCTTCGGGTCTTTGGGAACATTCTTATTAAGTTTGAAATGTATACATGTATGTGCCTTAATCGGTTTTTTCATTCGTATATTAAATCTTTTCAAAATACCATTTGTATGTATCTATTCTGACAATGTTAATTTGTGTGATTTTTTCTGCCTAGTTATTCTCATACCAAGGATTTATTTTGAAATCTCCCAAATCCTTCAATGCAAATGAATCACTAATTTTATTTTTGACATATTTATTTCATGCATGTTAGATCACAATAAGCATGCCATCTACATACAAATGCATACATAATATCCATCATTTTTCTTTTTCGTATAAACACAATAATAATAAAGACATTCATATAACCTTATTTAGACATAAAACTCGCTAAATTTTAGATACCACTACCTTGGAGCTCATTTGAAGTTGTGCAAGCCTTTGTTCATCCTTCCCACTAATTTTTCCTTCCCCTTTCACATCATATTCTTGTCAGGCACAGGATTCTTCTCTAAATATCCATGGAGAAAGGTTGTCTTTACATTCAACTATTTGCAGAAAATATTCTGCATCACTACAAGACTTAAAGTACTTTTCTTGATTGAAGTTATCTTACCAACAACAAAAATATTTCATGAAATTCGAATACCTTTCTTTCTATGCAAACCCTTCTACCACAAGTCTAGCTTTGTACCTTGTTCCCTCTCCATCTCTTCCTTCAACCTCTAAAACCGTTTATTCTACAATGTTGCTTTACTTAATGAAAATCGTACTAAGTCCAAAACTGTTATGGGTATTAAGGAGTCTATCCTTTCTTTCATGGTTAGCTCTCACTTCTTCTTGGCTTTCTACCCATTATTTCTTCATAAATTTTTGTTCACCAAAATCAACCAACAAAGACACAACATAATGAAGTAGACATTGCCTGCAGTGTCTAATTATCCTAGTAGATCTTCTCCATACCACTTTCTGGTGTCTGGCCGGAGATGTTGTTTTTCATGGTGTTTGTTGGTTGTGGCTGTTTCATTATTATTATTTTCAGAACCTTAATGTGGTGAAGTCATCGAAGAATCGTGTATCCCTTGTTTTCTTTTGCCTATTTCTTTTCCTACATCTGATCTCTTATATGAAGATTTTTCATTAAATATTACACTTTCTCTGGATGATTTTTTGATTTTTTTCATAATCATAAGAGATAACCAAAACCATTAACACCATATCCAACAGTTACATTTATTTGATTCTTCTCAGCTTTGTTATATTTTATTTGTCATTACGGACAAAGCATTGACAAATCAAAAGGCTTTTAAAAATAAATATTTTACCTTTTCACTTGTCCATGCCTGGCTCTAATACCACCATCCAAGGAACCTGAAGGTTTCAGTTTATTAGATAAAACAATATTCATACCATTTTCAAAAATTGTAAGGCAATCCCATAAGCAAATCCTGCACCTTGTATGTCTATGATTTTCTTGTTTGTCCTTTCTCACACTATTCCTAGAACTATTCCTTTCATTAATTCCATGCTCTAAATCATATTCATTTAAAATATTTTTTTAAGCATATTCACCCATTGTCCGATATGAGTGAGAACTAATTGCTCAATCAATTTCAACCAAATATTTCCATTTTCTTTATGTTAACAAATACATCAAATTTATTCTAACACAACAACTCCAAGTTTTCCAGCTGCATCACAATAAAAGTAATATATTAAGTAGAGTTGCATGATAGATGACATTCTTATAGGTCCCCACACATTCGTATGCACAAGCTCTGAATTTTTCTTCTTTATTTCCCAATTTAACAACTTACTCTTTTTTTTCCAACAAACAAAATTTTCACAAAAATCCAAACCAATATTCTCCAAACCTACAAACAAATTTCTATGAAGAATATTCATCCTTCCCCACCATGTGTCCAAGATTATAGATTTCATAATGATTCATTCGTTTAGTTTAAGGAATAATAATTATAAATATATTTTGGGTAAATATTATATACCACATTCATATCTTTGCCAATACTAGGCTACATTAGAGACCTTCTGTGCTCGTATCCGTAAAGGTTGTCACACAACCATCATCGCTCAATTGCTATGTTGAAACTACATGTTTTCTTCGTATCTAGAAGATGGTTTTGCATTTCGATAACCATTGGTTTCAATTTCGCTTTTTACAAGAAATTTACCTATTCCATCAATTTTATGTTTATCATCGCCCATAATTCCGCTTCAAACATTCTTGAACAGTAGTCATGGAATTGTTTCTTATCGGTGTATGGAATTAGCCTTGATTCTACTAACCAGAATGAATAAAATTTTCTAAAGAAAGAAGAAAGTATCTTGTAACACATCACCTTTTCACATTTTTCATGATTTTTTCTTGTTGTGCATTCCTTCTTTTCTTCCCTTCCAAGACTTACAATCTTTTTCGACTATCCTTTCTTCCTTATTTTCCTAGTACAGCATGTTATGGATGTTCATCTACCTTTCCTTGACTCTATCGCAACATTCGTCTTCTCTTTCCGCTTTCTTCTACTAGTCTCTCGCATCGAAATAATTACCCGATGTTTCACCGGATCTTTCTGCATCGATTTCTCATGATGGCACCGAGATGAACATCATCATCAAAACTTTAAAGTACTATATCTAAAGACAAAGCTACCACCTGACATAATTCAAACCATTCCAAATTTCGCTAATGATACAGAACAATACAGCCCTAACTTCGTACTACTGTAAAGCCATTCTTTACATAACCTAATCGTATCCACAATCGTCATGTTTATTTAAACGGTCAACAAAAGATCCACGTTCAAAATTTCATACTAAATAAAAACTTCGTAAGAAATACCTTATTTGAGGACAAGGGTTTTTTCAACATATTGAGTCCAATGCCTTCATTAAAATATCTATTTTCATTTTCGAAATAATAAAAGCTATCAACGCTAATTGTGCACAACAATATTGTTCCAATTTACTTTCACTTCCAATCTCCTATTATTCATTTGTTGCATTTTACAAATTTTTTGTTTTTTGGCTTAATGGTATACAAATATTTATGATAAAAATAATCTTACATTTGCATCTTTCCACACTTGTAGTTTTGGCCGTAAAATTCTCCGACCTTAAGCTCGCCATTTTTTACATATTGTCTCCCACCAACTGTGAACCTTTCTTCTCCGTGATTTTAATAGCCAAATATACTCTTGACTATGATAGTTTTTATAGAACTACATATATTATAGGGAAATGTAATACATAAAAATATGAAAAAAATCCAAAACACATAAAAAACATATAAAAACAAGAGAGATAGAACATATGGTTCACCCAATCAAAGGCTATGTCCACGAAAACAACCAATTATTCTTTATATTATCCCACAAATCGAAGAGATGAAATCATAATAGATGTACTCTAATATCTTCTATTTCCTACTCAGTCCCTTACACTACCTTCAGAATACACGTATAACACACAAATTCCTCAATACAAAATTTCTACACGAAAGAGGGATTTCCTTCTAGGGTAAAAAACTCAAATTGCCACACAACTTCTACCATCATATCATCCGCCTAATAAACGTCCCATATTTTCATGAAATTACAATATTTTACAAGAAAATTTCAATTTTCCGCAACTCCCCGTGAGGGGTGGCGCTCTTCCCGGCGACATCCGTCAAAAAAAGACATCAAAATTAGGAAGACAACTGTGCCCACACCCAATACCAAGTAGTTTATATAGATAGCCCTACCAACCATTAAATCACAAAGATTCCCAACACCATCGATAGTAGGGGAATCTGTTTTTATTTTCCAGACCCCAGAAGACTTCCACATTAATCTAATTGAAAATGTGAACATAGTTGATTTCCTAGCAAAGGACATATTAACAACCCCATATTTCATTCTCCCACAAGTTCAACTTGTTTCTTTGGGTGTGCTACTAGGTTGACCAACTCTTGAGGATAAGAGCTTTATCTTGACGATTGTCTTCCTTTTTCTCATTCAATATCTTCAAGTGGACAAGGTTGGTGACACTAAGCATTTTAAGCACCTATACTTGATCTATTGACTCTTGCACATAACAATATAGGTTGCTTCACTCACAGACCTTTGTGTCGTCTTGTTATTTGAATTTAGATTTTTCAGTAATAATTTTAGATTTCTAGGTAAGTCATTATGGGGGCAAAATGGTATAAAACAAGGCTTGAGTTTTCTGGATTCTTATACCACACCCTTGTAAGGATTTCCATTGAGGAGGTTGTGGGGGTTGGTCCTGATTAAAGGGTGGATTGATAGGGTGAGTGTGGCATAGTGAGGACTATAGCCACGAAGATGGCATCACTGAAGATGAGTGATTTTGGAGGATAAAGGTGCTGGAAGGGCATTTTTTTTCGTATCGTAAAGAAGGATAGTGCACACATTGCATGCATTGGTGGTATGACCAAGTGATTTTGTGCCCTCCTTTGATTGATGATGTAGAGATGCTCTGTTATTCTTCCCCAGGCTTTACATAACCCTAGGCTTGAAGAGAGGAATTTTTTCTACGATGGTTCTCCTCAAACATAGTATATTTGTATGGTATTTAATGGATACTCATTCATGGTGTACCTCTCTTAGTGAATCTAGGGAAAAAGAGAATTCAGGTGCCATTTTTGCTTCCTCTTGACTCTCTTTATCCGTACAGAATCCATCCGTTAAAACGTTAAAAATCACTCTCATGCTCCCAATGCTTCCTATCTCATCTTGATTGTTGAGGGAGGGGGAGAAGGAGATAAATAGGCCTTGAGTAGATCTTCTTCCTTCCTTGTAACCCCAGAATGATTTTTTAATACCTGCCTTGATGTATTGATGGGTAAGCTGTAAACATTCTGTACTATAAAACATATGACGTGTCTCCATTACATCTCTTCCTAACCTTTAAAGGACATGGGCGCTGAGTGTTCCGTGTGTTGAGGAGGTAAACCCCTCTGGGGAGACAAGAGAAGTATCCTTACTAGCTCACAGGGTCCACAACAATCTGTGAAATGTTACCAAAGTTCTCCAGTTGGCTTAATGAAAGACTAAAGATGGAAGCTACCTTGGATTCTAATGCTACGATCTCAAGAAGAGAGCGTTTCCTTGCTTCCTCGAGCCTCGTTACATCACGATCCTCTGCTTATCTCCGCGGATGGACACCTAATACACATGCAAGAAACAAAACAGACATGCTATAACCGCGTACGTAACTCAATACCATTTAAAGGATATTATTCAATAACGTCATTGAAAACCAAGTGAAAACCATAATCGTAATCACCCAATAAATAACGTATCGAAAGAGATCACAACCAAAGTTTCGACGTCGTGGTCTTCCGATGGGTTCTGAATGCTCACGTCTCGCAAAGCTTCGGCCAGGAAAGGCAAACCTCTCCGAGTCTCTCAACGATGTCTCCTTGCTTGAGTCGGCCTGCGTGAAGCGAAGAGGCCTACAGCACAAAAGGCTCTTGGGAATTTGGAGATTCAAAGCTTAGTACTCTAAGACTAGCTTGCCATGGAATTGAGTGCTTTATAGATGGGGAAGTGAGGGAGTTGGGATCCTTTATTATTGTGGGGATTGGCCCTTTTATCACGAAGGTTCCATGAGGTGGCAAACTACTTTCCATAGAACTCCTGGGACAAACCTCCCCAACTCAAGACAGGAAATGGTTTTGGAGTTTGTTGAAATTTCAATTCTGCCTATCTTTATTTAAAAAACACTTTAAATTACCTATGCGACGATCGTTCGGGACAAGAAAGCGCTCAGCCAAGTGGCCTTTAAGGTGATTTTCCTCATTGGCGCGAGTGTCAATCGTCCGCCCGCGGCCAGCTAACGGTGATGTTTTTCATGATTTTTGGAAGGGGAGATGTCTTTAGGGCAAATGAAGTTTGCGGCGCAGTGAATGGTATTGATGATGTTTTTGGCATGAACAATGGCGGTGTCGAAGGCATCGGGTCCTCCATGTGACGGGGAATGGTAGGGACGGTGACAAATTAATGTGTAACAAAGAGGCTTCAAAGTATGAGGCCCGAGAGAGAGAGAAGAAATGATTATTAGAACATGTTTCAATCAAGGCCCACCGTTTAAACTCGGGTAAGAAAATACAACCGATATCTCAAGTACATGACGATATGTATGGGCGCAACGTATCCGAACATAGTATACTATAATCTTGGACCAGTATGGACGTAGCACTAGCGCAGTGATCAAATAACAGACTCAGTATGGTTTAAAATTATCCAATCAATGAGTCATATACATACGATAGTTAATTCAGCACCGTGTACCGGATTACAACAGACACAAACCAGGTATTTTCGTTTCTCCATCTCGACTTAAATAGAGTACAAGTTCTAGGCATGCGTAATATGTGAGCTGAAGCTTAACATGCAGAACATCATCCCCATTACCACCAATGATGAAAGTCGTTAACAAGATGCGCAGAGGAACCACCAATAATGACAATGACCCTCAAGGAACCATAGGTACAATTTTACGTACGGTGAATCAAATGAGTCAAGGCCATCGACCAGCAGAAATCACTTCGACGGAGCAATGATGAAAACCTCATACCTATCGTTACGAACTCGCTATTGAGGCATGCGTGCTCCAAGGTACCAAAGGAGTCTCTAGATCAGCTTCTCGGATAATGAGCTTATGCTTGCGTAAAGTGACCTTGGGACTTGTTGGTGTGGAAGGCACGATTCTCAGCATTATCGACACGAGACAGAGAACATGATGTTGTTGTGAATCGTACTGATGAGAATTAGTGAAGGCGATACGATGATGCTGTTCTTCCGAGAAGCAGGCACCACGATGAAAGGGACTTGGCGTATTTGACATCACAGAGACCGCAGGTCATGGTGACACAGCAATGAGCACAGGAGAGTAACAAAAGGGATTATCCAAACCGCGGAGGCAAAGTGAAGAAACGAGACAAGATGTCCTAAATTCCGACACGAATGCAAGAGCAAGTTCATGTTCAAGAGTTTACATAACGCTTTAACAACAACGACGATGGTTCCATTTTCTCTACCATTTCCGCAGTACCCCAATTATTTTTTGATAACAAGCTTCTGGCGTATAGCATATGCTTACAATATATTCATTTTCTGCTAATCCATCTCAGTGCATTGTAATTTGTGTCCTAGGAAGGAGGAACTCGAGAACGTCATTTCGATCGGTCTAATGTCATCAGGTTTAATTAGTCCGACAAAGGAAGAACTCGCGTCTTTTTCATGTTTAGAGAGTTTGAAAGACAGCGAAAAGTAAACTCTAATGTGTCCTTTTCATGAATAGTTTCGTATCCGAAAAGGTAGAAAACAATATCCTAGAAAACCTCCTTGTCGTTATAGGCTAGGGTATTCTTTTCGTAATCATTCCATCTCACCAAAGGGTTAAACGTATACCGAGATGTTTATTCGTGTCTAATTTAACGGATCGAAACGACAAGGGCTCGACAATCTTTTTCATGTTTAGAGCTTTGGAAAGAGCTGAAAGATGACTTCAAAGTGACTTCTTCGTGTATTTACCTAGTCCGAAAGTATAAAATACAACTTCGTTTCCTCTATCGTTAAAGTCGTAAAAACCCGTCATTGCACATACCAAGCAACAGAACTATTTTTCGACAGACATAAAAATATTCATAAAAATGACTTTTTACAACTCATTTCATGTCAAAAAGTTATAAATATGTCAAATTGGTAAAAATAAATTACATTTACTATTTACTTTGTAAGAAATAAAGGTCCATTTGGAGCAGAATCGATTGATTGCGATAAATCCAGTGACTATCTGCATTTCTCGTCCATTGTGAGGCGCTCGTCTTTCATTTTCTATCCAAATTTAATAGTTTTACCTCGTAACTGGCCGAGATGTTTTGAAAATTAGGCTGCGCTCATCACATGTACCTACGTACCCGCGCCAATGAGCTCTTTTATACAAAAGGCTCGCCACGTGGCACGTACCTGCGCCTGATAAAACAGCTAAAGGCTAGCGGCTGAATTAAATGGGGCCTGTACTCGTACATTGAGACCAAATTGTGTAATTTGAGACTCATCAAGATCCAACTAAGGGTTCACGATTGTATATGAATGCAGGTAACTGAATAAATGGAAATTGAATGGAAAGAACAAGAGCATGGAGAAGAGGACAAATGCTTGCAAGTGCCGAGCTATACGAATGCCCTTAGAAACTATGGGCTGAAAAATTCTTCCTCACACCGTGTCCACAAGCTCAACTTTGCTCCTCCGTATTTAACCAAGATCTCAGATGAACATGAACAGTGTTCAAAGGCACAGACTGGCATTAGAGCCGGAGGTTTCCGATGTTTATTTTTATCATTGGATTGTCCTTAGAGGTCCGATCTTGTTGATTAGAAGTGGCATTATATCCGGGAGAAGACGGAAGAAGTGATGGCACGAGGTGCCAAGGAGCTCAAATGTGGACTGTGTAGCAAGAAGGTGGATATCCAGACCATCTCCTCGATCCGGTATTGAGTGGTCTCCATACCATCACGCGGGGTCACTGGCCGCGGCACCGCACGAGGCCACAAAGGCCTGGGCCCCACAGCTTGCATGGCGGAGTCTTCGTTCGTCGGCATCGGCAAGCGTAGTAATAATCAATAGGAAAAGGCAGTTTCGTTAAAATGCAAAGCTGTAAATCGGGAACAGGCTCAGTTGCAATTCCATTCTGTACGCCCACCGGGAACGCTATCAATATTCTGGTGTCAAGGGCCCTGCTGAAGAGATCTGACATTACCAGGAGCCAAGAATGGCTCGGGAAGCACTGATGTCATGAGTCGAGTAAGCAAGCAACAAGATGTCCCTGAGGCCGTACCCTTAGGTGGTTAAGGCCACCGTATTGTCGTAACACCTGCCTTGCGGTGAAATCGTACGCACGGGGACCGTATCTCCTATCACTGCAAGGGGAGAGAGACGATCGTACCAGGAGTTGGGGAAAGACCGTGTTTTTTATTTATATTTATATGTTTTTTTGTTAATAATATCGTTCGAATATATTTATATATGTACGTGGGGGAGCGTGGGACCGAAGACCCACCGGGATGTTTCAATCTCACGAGGATACAACCCCGCATCCTTAGGTAGGGCACCAGGAGAGGATTCCGTATCTAATCTCGAGGGTATTGCCCACGATCTCGGTATCATGTCATTACCGGGCACATTTACCGATGGCATACCAAAGGCCACACCATGAGTTCTGAACATCCACCGACCCGAGACACTTAGTGCGTGCAAATACGTACACGCGAGCACCATGCGGATTAGCTCAGGATTATACCACACCACTCTTTGAGAGACGTATCGTTCCGGATGTATTTAAGACTTATCATGTATGTTTTGAGGCATCTGTTGAAATATGAAAAGGTAACTTCCGGTTAGGTCCCCTTCAAATAGGTGCTTCAGAAATTTTTTGTTTTCGAGTCTCCAAAGGCTAGCCAAATCAGAATTCTGGTAGATTCACGGAGTCTTTGGTAAGTAATTTGAAAAGTGGAGATGCTATCTTGGTGAAGTTTTCTATAAATCTTCGATAATATACTGTAAATCTAGAAAACTCCTAACATCTTTTTTGACAACTTGGAATAGATAAGTTAGAGATGACTTCAACCTTTGACTCATCAACTCTAATCCCATCTCTACGAAATGTGATGTCCTAAAACAATTCCTTCGGTAAACATCATAAAACATTTTTCATGACTAAGTGAAAGTTTTGCTTCTTTACATCTTTTTTACGAAAACTTTTTCCAAGTTTGCTAAGGCTTCTTCAAATGTGTTTCCGTAAGTAGTAAAATCATCCATATATACCTCTACACAATCATGTATTAGATACGAAAAATTTCCTAAATCTTGCCCTTTGAAATGTTACAAGTGCATTGCATAATCCAAATGGAAACACTTTCAGGTAAGCATAGGTACCCAAAGGATAGGTAAATGTAGTTTTGTCTTGATTTTCAAGTGCTACTTGAATTTGATTGTAACCACTAAACCCATCTAGAAATGAGAAATTACTTTTTCCATTAATGTATCTAACACTTGATCTATGAAAGGTAAAGGAAAATGGTCTTTAGAAGTAGCTTTGTTTAATTCTTGGTAGTCAATACATACCCTCCATTTACCATTTTTATTTGGCACAATTACTAAAGGAGAAACCCCTTTGACTATTTTAAATAGGATAGTCAAAGTTGACATTCAACAATTTCTGCAATTCTTATTTAACAACCTCCCTAAGATTTGGATTCATGTTTGTCTTTGAGGTTGTCGGTTAGTTTACAATTTTCTCTATGTGTAGATGTGATGAGTGCAAGTGTACAGGGCTTATCCTTTCATGTCCAGAGTGTACTCATGCATAGGCGAGAAGAATGTCTCTGTCAGATCTTGACTAACTCTTGTTGAATTTTTCTAGGTTCTTGTTTATGTTTAAAGTTTTTCTGAAATATCTCACTTGTAGAAAATTTATGATTATCCATAGAATGAAGAGACATTTGTCTTGGTGGTAAAAACTCAATGTTGGATTCTTCTTTAAATTGTTCATGTTTTCATTCCAAGAGATTCAATTTTTTTCTAAAGTATTGAGAATTTGACTATCTTCACTAATTTGAGAAATTGTGAAGAAGGTTGTAAGTCTTCTTCATCCTATATCCATTTATTATCATCTAAATGCGTAGTTGTCATATTTGGAGGATACAGTGAATTTATTAGTTGAACTACCATCAGAGATGGTTATATCACCGTATCTACAACTAATGAAAGCATCAATCGTAGTTAACCCCGAAGGTCTTCCCCATAACAGGATGTCCTCCCAGATTATTCTGTAGGGAGTTAGGACTACAAAATCCATAGGCACTCCCAAGAATCTAGGACATCGGAATGTCTTCTATTACCTCATCAGGTTTGATCATACATCTTTCCGCTAATTGTAATAATGGGCAGAAAGAGTAAGATTAGGAAGTTTCAAACATTCATGATTTGTCTACTTATGATATTGATTGCTGCTCCAAATCAATGAGTGTGTTTTTGGATTCAATTCCATTGATGAATTCTAACAAATCGTATTTCCGGGTCTAGATACTTTGGAAATAACAATATTACCTATCAGCATATTCGTTTATTTTTCTCGGCCAAAGGAATTTTCTTTGTCTCTCTTATTATTTTTCTTGTTTTCTTACACCAACTCCTTTATTGCTTTTTGCTAAAATTGGAATTTCCTCGTACGTGCTTAAAATAATGGAATCTTAATGCAAACATTTCTCAAATTTTCATTCAGGAAATCATAATTAGCACTACATCTGTTAACCCCCATCAATTTGGTAATCTTTCTAGAAAGGGAGGTAGGAGAGTGATGTTGAGCATGTTTCTAATACAGAGTTGAAATTATTGGTTCTTTTTGTTTTGATTTTTTCAATGTTTGGGTCTCGAAAGATGTGTGGGGTTCTCTTCAAGACTTTATTTTCCGTAGAGAGTATTCTCATAGTTGTTCTGTTCTTGTATAATTGCCAGTATGTTTCTCTTTTTGCGTATTCTTCAGCACTCCAAGTGAACAAGGGTCTAGAGGAGTAATTAAATAAATTGGAAAATTGTTGGCTTCTATCATGGTATGTATTCTGGCGATTTTTATTGGAGTTGTGTTTGCAAGGGCTGAGTTGGCAACTAATTTGATTTCTCCCCGAGGAAATGGGGAATGCGGGAGTCGTTGATTTTTGATGTTGGGGGACGGAGGATTTTTGTTGAGGAGGAAATGTGGACATGGTGATAGGATGGGTGGATAATGATAGCACTTATACTTTCCATAGGGATTTTGTGAACTCGAAACAAGCTTGAGATTGATTTTGGAAATTGGGGCCAAGGTCGCTAAGAATTTGTAATTTGGTGGGGGTTGATTATACATTTGATCATGAAATCCTTGTGCTTGAGGTCCTTGCCAAGGCTCTTCTAGTACAAATTAAGAGATTCGGTGGGAATTTGCAGAAGTTTCCTCTTGAAAGACAAATTCTGCGCACTGTAGAAGCAAGGACAACCTTGGTCTCATGTTTTTCTTCGAATAAATTACACTAGTCTTTACAATTTTTGTATCCAAAGGACACTTCTCAAGGCAGTTTTTTTCACATTTGGGACAAAGATTGCTAAGGCATCGTATCTAGCTTTTTTCTTGTTTTTGTAACTTAAGGTGTCTATTTGTTCACTACACCTCAAGACATCAAATTTGGAAATCATCAAGCATATGTCCTATTTCTGCCTCTACTTACTGTCCCAGAAGCAGACTCTCTACTTGCCTTGCAAGAGCGGGGTCTCTTGGGCCTTTTGCCAGCTTTGATTTCTCTGAAAGGTTAATACATAACTCAAATATTTTAGGTTATGTGAGCCGAGATATATCCTTTTTCCCATCATGTTAAGGATATCCAACTATTCATCCTCAGTAATTGTCTTCAACAAGAGAGCTTTTTAAAGGTCTTGATCTAAGTTCTCCATTTTTGCCTTTTTTGATGTTGTAATGAAACTTCCAGCCCAAATCTTCCAAATTTTCATCTTTCTTTGTAACATCTTAAACACTTTCTCCTTATGATTAATTAAGTACACAATAACCAAATACCTCTAGAAATGCCTAGAGCCCATGTCTTTCCCGCGTCTTAATAGAATCATGATCAATTCCTACAAACTACTTTCAATGTCAGCTTCCTTTCAATATTGAAGTGAAATAGTTTAAGTTTTTGAGCATCCATGAACAGGCGTTCCACATAGGATCAAATTCAAATATGTTTCAGATCTTCTGCCTTTAAGTCCACAGAAGCTCACGTATTAAGAGGGTGAAATGTTTTTCATAGTTGCATTGGTTTCTCGTATCCACTATAGGAAACCCAAAGAGCTTCTCCTATTCCTCTTCTACCTCTCTCTCTACCTCCTTCACCTTCCGTACATCTACCTCTCTTTCTTCACTTCTACCTTCTACTCCCCTCTCCAAATAATGTGTGTTTGGCTGAAGACCCTCCCCCCTTCTTCGCCACAGTTGATTCTTTTCCGTAAGTGGAAAGCTTTGGCCCCCACAGAGTCCTTGGACCCCAAGAGGTGTTCGTGATGAAGTGGAAGGTCTTGATGGAACATCTCGATTCAGTCTTCTAGAAGTTCAGATCGTAAAGGATGAAATGTGGTCCTAGGTGCTGGAGGGCATCGTTCTTGGTTCAGGTGAAACAAATGGTGTTCTAGGAATCAAGATTCGCTTTCTACTTTCTTATGAATTCACCTTGAGTTCTCTTCTGTCACATACAATTGTTTTTAGGAGTTAAGAAACAAGGTCACCTAGTTACACTTCTATAACGGCGCTAAAATGTTTGTGTCAATAACCTAGTGTTCCTAAATTGGAGTTCTTATTAATTGTCAACCGTAATAGTAAATTGTCAAGTGTGGTGCACTATATAAACAGTATTTAGTTTCCTAACACAAAGCTAAAGTTTAGTGTTTTATGATTTTTGGTTTTATGGTTTTATGTTGAAAAAGGAAAGAACTATGTCGGGTGAAAAAGAAGCTATTGGTTGTGTTAAAACAGCATCAAAGCCTAAACTATGGATGAAGAAAACAACAAAATGTAAAGTTTGATAACGACTTAAATATAAAGAAAATAAATCACAACATGAACTTAAATTCTATCCACCTATTCATTAAATTGTGTTGGAAGAGTTTGAGAAATGGACAAGTTAAGCATAAATGAAGTTCTCTTCTAATTAAACAATCAAACAATCAACTTACAATGTTACAATATCTTCATCCATGATTAAAGGTTTATTGGAACAGGTCGGAAAAAGAACATTTGTAGCACAACAAGACTTCACTAAACTAGCTTCTAATTCTATTCTGTAAACGCAATTTAATACCACTAGGCTCTACCAAAAGTTATAGATTTCTCTTTTTAGAACAGTCCCTTCATAGCGTTTGTTCAAACAGTAAATGGAAGGCAAAAACACCTGAAAGCCTTAGACCTATTACCAGCTCGTCCGCATGATTATGTATTAATATGAGCTAAACAAAAGAAGTTTTGTAAATAATGAATACTGCGGGTATTTTAAATTTAACAATCTGAATACAATTAAATGTAATGAGAACGCAAAACTGAACAATAATACTGAGTCAAGACTAAACTAGAGTGCTACTAGTTCATCAGAGGACATGAATAAACATGTTAAACTAAAATGCCATTATCAACCCAATGTAGTGATAGAGCTGAAATAAATGCATTTATCTTCGGAGTGCTGTAACTAAATTAACACAACTAACCTAAGGAATTCTACAACCCATCTCGTTCAATATGAATGATATTTCTGAAGAGTTTGTGAAAATAAAAGAACATTATTCAATGCAATTGAACATAAACATAAAACTAAAAGAAAATACAACTAGAATTCAAGACACCACAAACAAGCTATTCGTTGTTAATGATGTTTTGGAATAGCTAGAGTAAGACCGATGACACTTAGTGTAAATAAGCGACTAAAAACTTACAATATCACAGCCTATGCCTTATTCATCGTGATGATATTTTTGAAGAGTTTATTAGAGTAAGTGTTAACTTGATAATTCATGAAAGGAAATGTAACTAAAACTTACAATACCATAGCTATGCCTTTATTCATCGTGATGATATTTTGAAGATTTTATTAGAGCAAGTCTAGTTGTGATAATTAATGTAAACAAATATGAACATAAACTTCTGAAAAACTCGCTAAGCCAGAAAACAAAACGAGATTGTAAAATACTTATCTAAACCGTATAAAACAAGGTCGCTCGTATACAGGGGCTTCCACTACCAAGAGTAGCATGAAATCTACTTAAGATTGATTCAATACTTTTCAAGGAAATGATGCTTTTTTCATTAAAGAGAAATTACTTCAAAACAGAGTGTTTTCGTACTTGAAACTAGCAATCAACCATAAAATCTAACCTCGTCTCTCGGTTTCTGCCATTTATAATAAAATTTATAACCGTATCCTAGATATTACAGGAATAATTGTCTTTCCTAATTAGAACTTCTAACCAGAACTTTGAAGGTGGTCTCAGAATATGATTAAGGACATCCTGGATCGTCTTTATCCTGTTAGGAGTCTACTCTAATTTGAGTTCCCACGACACACCACCACAGATTCCATTCAAAATCTCATGGAGAGCAATGACAAATGATAAGGAGATGATGTGGAATACAAATCCACATGTGCTTTCTTTCAAGATGACACCGGAACTGGTGGTAGACATGAAGATCATCAGAGACCACAACTAACCAGAATGTTTGCATTCGAGGCCAGACTAGTTCAAAAGCATTTTCCATAATGAAAAAAATCATAAAATATAGCAAGTTAGTTTATATTTTATTTCAAAGAAATTTTAATTAATTCTTTACCGATTTGTTTGAGCCCTAGATTATCAATGACAAAATAAATGGAGGAATGTGGTAACAGAACATTTTTTGAGCTTCAACAATCTAGCTGTCCTTTCTATTATCTAGCAAAATGAATAGACACAAATTTAAGCAATATATCCATTGTAACATCTCTCTACCCTCACATAGCACCCTTTTCTTTCTCGTTCACAATACACAACCAATAGACAACTCAATACAAAATTCTCAATACGATAGAGGAGTTTTCCTTATAGAAAATCAATTAAACATAATTTCTATGACCGTACTAGTCGCCATCGTACCCATCGCAGATTTACTACAAAATGAACACATACAAATTACATCGTCTTTAGCTTGTGGCGCACTCGAATTCCCCATCGAGATTTGTTAGCCTTCAAAACTTAGCCGGGGGGGGATGGGCTCTATGAACTCCTACGGGAGGGGGCACAATCTTTTCCTAGGGTAGAAATTTAGCCGGAATAAAGACTTGAAATCGACGATAATTGCTCCACACTCCAACAATCTCCCACTTCTGGAGACTAGTTGCAGTAACTCCACTCCTACTGCTTGGTCGGAAAATGCCTCCATTTTGGACTCGTTGTCTCTCATATTCATCATTATAATTTCCACACCAATTAACCTAGAATAACATCATTTTATCCTTGGTTACAACTGACATATCCGTAGAATTCTCGAAGAAAAGGATATTTTCCGCTAACTTATTTCATCTTCCAAAATCGTACCATATGAAATAGTAATTGAGTTGGTATAGTTTTGGTTTCTTGGAATGAAATGTTGAGTTTTTTTTCAGATGAATGGCTACTTATGATGTCACTATACAATATGTCCATTCTTGCTTCTTACCCATTCATTCATCCACAAGTCTTTAGCCAAATAATTTCTTTACTAGCTCGTAACAACGTACACATTCTTCTTTTTTTGTTGAAAGTGCAACAACACTTACTCTCACCTAACTTGCCGCTATTCCACTTACGTGTAAATACATACCTTGGTAGTTTCTCTTTATCTTTCATCACTCGTAATATTCACCAAAACATATCCTCACAGAGAGCAATTTCTTGAACCACCAAAGTACAATTTTTTATTTTTGGTAGTTTTCAAATACTTGGAAAGAATTCATTTTCAACGGCCATCTAATGTTCTTTTCTCGATTTTCCGTTGATTTTTTCACCAATGTACAGCATTAAATTAAAAGTGTTGATGCATATGAACTTTAGACATATAATCTATTTCTTGTTGGGTTCAAATATCTTCATTAAGCCCAGTTAACAAAGGTGTATTTAACTAGTTTTTCTGTATTCATATATTAAATATTTCAAACACTATTTGTATGTACTCTCTGTCCTGGGTGAGAGTGTTAATTTGTGATTTTTTCTGTTTCTCTAGTTATTCTCATACTAAGGATTTATTTTTCACCTCCCAACTCTGGCAATGCTATCGTAACTTACCAATTCTATTTTGAGCACATTTATTTCTATTAGACCCTACAACAAGCATTCCATCTACATACAATGACAATATAATATATTTCTAATTATTTTTCTTTTTTTAGACAAACACAATAACAATAGACACATTCAGTATAATCTTTGTTCAAACAAAAACCTATAAATTTTTGGATACCACTACCTTGGAGGCATTTTTAAACTGCAAAGCTCTCATTCATCCTACACAATAATTTTTCTTCTTCCTTTCACATCATACCTTGTGGTTGTGGCATATAGATCTCTTCCTCCAAAATCACCATGTGAGAAAAGTTGTTTTTACATTCAATTATTTAACAATATGAAAACTTTCCACTACTACAAGACTAAAAATGATTTCGTATCGAGGTTATTTTAACAACAAGAGAAAAAAATGTTTCTCATCAATTACCTTTCTTCTCAGGTAAACTCCTTTCACCACAAGTCTAGATTTGTACCATTGTTTTCCCCTCCATATTCTTCTTCAATCTTCTAAAACCCTTTATTTCGCAATGTTGTTTTCTTACAAGAAACCTTACTAACTCCCACATGGGTATGTATTAAGGATCCTATCTTCTTTCATGGCTATCGCTTACTTGTTCAGTTTCTACCCTTTCATTATTTCTTCAAAATTTTGGCCTTGCCAAAATCAGCTAACAATACATAATATAATGAAGAATAACATCATTTAGAAATAACTATCCTAAATACATTTAACACCACTTTTAGGTTTTTGACAAGGACGTTGTTGTTGCCGTGGTGGTGGTTGTTCTCGTGGTCGATTCTATTATTTTCGGAACCTTTATTTTTTCTATGAGCTCACCGAAGAACTGTGTATTCTTTGTTTTTCTCCGTTTCTTTTCCTACATCTGATCCTTATACAACACATTTGCATTGAATATTATATCTTCTTTCTTCAAAATGATTTTTTGATTTTTTTCGTAATCATATAAGCGATAAATTAAAATCATTAACACCATATCCAATAAAAGCATATTTTTGATTTTTTCTCAAGCTTTGTTCTATTTTATTTATTAATATGGTCAAAAAGTTGCACAAACAAAAGGCTTTAAAAAAAAGTAGTTTACCTTTTTCTTGTCCATGCCTTTCTCCAATACCACCATCCAAGTAACTTGAAGGCCCTCCGTTTACTAGATAAAAAACAGTATTCACAACATGTTCCCAAAATTGTAAAGGAAATCAGCTTTCCAACTTTCATGCAACTTGTATGCTCCATGATTGTCCTATTCATCCTTTCTATTACTGTTCTCGTAACTATATTCTCTTCTAAGAATTCTGCGTTTTGAATCATACCTATCAAAATATTTCCGTCGCAATATTCACCTCCATTATCCGATATGGTACAATTCAATTCTTTCTTGTCCTATTCTCAACCAAATATTTCCATTTCTTTAAAGTACCAACATAACAAATTTATTCTAATACAATAAATCCGTTTAGTTGTACTCATAAATAAAAGTAATATAATAATGAGAGTTGTGTGATAGATGATACTTCTACAGTTCCCACATCCGTATGCACAAGATATAATTTTTCTCTCTATTTTATTTCCCAACCTAATAAATCTCACTTCCCTTGTTTTCCACACCTTGCTGTAACCAATCAATATTCTTCAAACTCGTTAACAAATTTCTTTGAGTGAAGAATATCTATCTCATTCTCACTTCATGTCCGAGTTTATGATGTCATAAAGTCGCATCCCATGTAGTTTTAAGCATTAACACACCAGAAATACTATTGCATAAATACAATGTACCAACATTTTTCTTCCTTTTTCTATAGCATGGCCACTTTATTGAGCTTCCAAGTTTTATCTCTAAAATTTGTCACACAACATTCATCACCCAATTTCATGTTGAACCACGTTTTTTTAGACTGGAACATGTCTTACCTCTTTTAATAACTAATGGTTTCCATCTCATTTTTATAAGATATTTACCCATTCTAACGATTTTATAATGTTTATCATCGCTCTTATTTAACTCGTCCAAAATATCCTTGAATATAGCCATGGAATTGTTTTTTATTTAAAGGAATGAGGTCTAATCTACGTTGAATTGTGCATCAATAAAATTTTATAAAGAAAGAAAAGTGCTTTGTAACACATCACTCATTACATTTTCTTCATGATTATTTTCTTGTTGTGTATCCTTCATTTTTCTCCCTTTCAAGACTAACAAATTTTCTTTATGTCCATTCTTCTCAAATTTCCAACACATTATCCCCAATCTAGACGTTCATCTACCTTCCTTGACTTACTACGATAACCTGTGATCTTTACTCTTTTCCATTTTTCTTTCCCCCAGTCTCCAGACCAAAGTATCACTCCATGTCCTACTAGAGCTTTTCCAAATGTTACATTTTCAATATGATGGCACCGATAACATCATCAAACTTTAAAATATTAGATCTAGATACAAAGCCAATAGGATATGTATAAACCATTCCAAATTTTTGGCAATGATATTAATAGAAATAATAGAGCCCTAACTTCATCATCCAAGTTATTTCTACACAATTTAAAATCGTATTCATAACCGTATTAAATTTATTTAAATGGTTTAAACAGAAGAACCACTCTTCTCAAATTTCAGAATAAAGTAAAATTCGGTAAGAAATACCTTATTTGAGGATGATATTTTTCACATATTCCGTGCAATGCCTTCGCTAGCAGCAATCGTATTGTTCCAATTTACTTTTCATTAAAGAATCTCCTATTATTCTTCTGGCTACACTGTATAAAACTATTTGTTTTGCTTAATGGCACTCGTACAAATATTTCTAATAAAAAAATAATTCCTCCATCTTCATCTTCCACAACCTATATTTTCGGCCGTTAAATTTCGACCTCAAACTCTACTGGGGCTTTTTTCCATTTCTCTTGCTCGAACCATGAACTCTTCTCTCTCGAGTTTACTAGCCGAATATACCTTTCGACGGAGATACCAATTTTTATAGCCTATTATATATTATACAACAATTTAACACACAAAAGTATGAAAAATACAAACACATAAAACATATAAAACAAGAGAGACACACAAATATATGTGGTTCACTCCAACTTGGGCTATGTCCACGGAGAATAACCAATCCTTCCTTTATATTATCCAAAAAATGAAGACACAACCCACAACGGACAATCGTAATATCATCTACTCTCTCACATAGGGGCCCTCCCTTTCTTTCACTCGTACACACACACACAATAACCTTAACACAAAATTTCCTCATGCAAAAGAGTGATTTTCCAGGGTAAAAATATTCAAATTAAATACACCTACTATCAATACATCATCCGCCTAATGAATGTCCCATTGACTACGAAATTACAATATTTTACCGCAAAATTTTACGTTTCTCCTAACTCCCGCAAGATGTCCCCCCTACGTGAGGTGTACACTGTATAAATCGTCGAAGCAAAAGAACATATAAATTAGGATGATAATCATTCATACACCAACACCAAGTACTTTGATAAACAACCCTACCAACCATTAAATCACGAAGATTCCCACTGTATACCATCGATAGTCGGTAGAATTCGTACTTATTCTTCTAGA
Source organism: Pinus albicaulis (assembly GCA_034641835.2). Lineage (NCBI taxonomy): Eukaryota > Viridiplantae > Streptophyta > Pinopsida > Pinales > Pinaceae > Pinus > Pinus albicaulis. The sequence continues at coordinate 105,878 of JAXQQM020084320.1, read as the reverse complement.
CCCTTAGAAGACTATATTAAGCTATTTGAAATGTGTGAACAGCAGTCGATTGTCGGGAGAAGGCACATATGTTAAACAATATGTTATTTCATTCTCCCACAAGTTCAACTTTTTTGGGGTGTGCTACTTAGTTGGACCAACCTTTAGGATAAGACATTTATCTCGAGGGTGCATTGTTCTCCTTTCTTATTCAAGAAGATACACCAAGTAAAAGGTTATGAATAATTTTCAAATACCTTCCCATACCTAAGTTTGATTTATTGGATTTCCAAGGTTGACAAGTAGGATAAGATGTTTCTCACCAGTAGACTTTGGTATCATCTTGTTATTTGGGTTTATATTTCGTTAGGTAGTCATTTTAGATTTCTTAGGTGGGTTATTATGTGAAGTTGTGCTGAGAAGGAGGAGGAGGAAACAAGGTAGGAGTTTGGGATTCCTGAGGCCTACACTTGTGAAGGATTTTCTCATTTAGGAGGTTGATGTTGGTTTGGATTAAAGGTGACTTCCAGGGTGAGTGGCATAGTGTGAGACTATAGGACCACGAACACAGTACTAACCAAGATGAGTGATTTGGAGGATAATAAAGGAAGGGTATGTACTAAAGAAGAATAAGATAGCACACATTGCATGGCTGGTATGATGTATGATTTTATGCCTCTCATCGATGAAGTAGAGATGATGCATGCTCTTCCCCCCTTTGTATATAAAACCTTTTAGCTTTTGGGAAGAGAAATTTTTTTCGATCCTCATCACAACAAGTAACAAGAGGTATTGACCTCACACACACACCACACATGAGGCAGAGTGAGGTCCTTAGCATTCAGACCCTAGTAACACCTAGAATATTGGAGTGAGGTCTCACCTGGAATCACAGGCTGAAGAGTGGAGTGATGTCTAAATTCCTTTTCACATATGAGGTAGGGTGGAGGAGGACTTTGAATCTAGACTCAATCACAATTAGGAAGGGTTGAGGGGGTGTATTGCCCAGAGAGTTCACTAGGAAGGGCAGTTAACTTGTTAAAGGACACCTTAGTATTTTTGGTCTATGTAGAGGTCAAGGGCAATGATGGATCATTATGGGAGGAGTGCGTCTTGATATGGGTGATGATATTGCCATGTGTTTGGTACCACCCCAAATATGGCCACTAGTGGATGCGAATGATAGATAATGATGTCATTAAAATGACAACCTTTCCTTAGAGTGAATTTGGTTCAATTTTAGAACATTTATGACGATGGTTATGATTACTTTAAATTATTAGAGCTGCATATGTTTATTTTTGAGTCAAATATGGTATGGAGTTATGTCAATAAATAAATATAAATAAACCGGAGGTATGGTAAATTAAAATAAAAAAAACTTATTTTTATAGGTGGTATGGTAAATAAATTGAAAACATAAATAAACCGTATATGGTAAACAAAATAAAACTTTTTCTATACTTTAGAGGCATGGTAAATGAACAAAAACATAAAAGGACCAAAGGTATGGTAAATAAAATAAAGCATATTCTTATATTTACTCACCTTTTTATATATTTAATAAAACTAAAAATTGAGGTTTTATTTAGGTGAAGCCCAGGTCAAATATCATGAAGAAATTATTATTAATACCATGGGCCAAATACTATAGAAGCAACACCGTATTTATAAAAGAGGTATTGTAAACAACAACATAAAAAGAGGTATAGAGAGGTATGGAAAATAAAAGAGGAAGAAGTTGAAATGAGTCGTTATGGTAAAAAAATAAAACCCTTTATATTTACTCCATACCTTCTTAAATTTAAGAATAAAGGAGAACATGTTTATTTAGGTGAAGCCTACATGCTCAAATACTCAATATTGATATTAAAAATGATTAATATCATTATTATTATTATTTATAATATTCATATTAATGTATTACAGTAATAATATTATTATATTTAATAACGAAATGAAGAGGTTTGGTATTTGTGAGGGCTATCCCCGTGAGAATGCAATTGTATTTGTGAGGAAGCATCTCCATGAGAGTGAATTATATTTATAAAGCATCTTGGTGACAATAGATAAGAGTGAAAACAATATTTGGAAGAGTTGGGGTAGTGGAAAATAAATATCACAAAGAGGAACTATACAGATTTTTAGGTTTTACCTAACCTTTTCATCTACTTAGACTCTGCTAGATGTGATCATGTGTAATGAATCACTCTTACCACCAAATTGGAATTATTTAATCACTTACCAAAGACCACTAAATTAGAATGATTTAACCGTACTGCGGTGAAATCTTGTCGTCCTCTCGAAAACAAAGTGATTTTTAAGAATCTATTTTCAATGTGTAAAAAACTAAATCAATCCATATTAACTCTTATCTACTTAAGTCTAAGAGGATCAAATTTTTCTAGGTGCAAAACCTTTCAAGTTTTGTACCAAAAAGACGTTCACATGTATTGAGTGTTTTCAACGAGATTTGATTCCAAATGAGGTTAAATCGAAATGACCTTCTCCTATAAATAGAGCGTATTACCTATAGCGTATTTTTCATTATATGGTTACCCTAATTTTAAAAACTTTTTAAAAGACAAGCAATACAATTAAAAGTTGGTGAAATTCGGTACAAAATCACCGGCAACGTTTTTTATTCATATGGCGAATAAAAGGAGATCCCTCAAATGTAAGCACCAGGTTATAAAAGTTAATGAGAGCTAGTACTTATAATTTTTTTAGTTGTCTATCTTCCAACCGATCGTGTTTTAAAATGGTACTTTCTGGAGTCATATGTGTTTTGTCTTTGAATGAAATGTTGAGTTATTTTTAAGATGAATGATGCGGATGTCACTATATAACCTACCCATCTCTTGCTTCTACCTCCCATTCATCCATAAGCCTTTGTAACCAAATAATTTCTTTACTAGCCTCTTATAAAATATTTTCTTCCGTTGTTGAAAATTGCAACAACACTTTACATCACTCAACTCACAGCTTGTTCCAATTTCCACAGAACATACACCGACAGTGCTCTCTTGTTAATTCTATCACCGTAATATTCACTCTCAACATATCCCTACAGACATAAATGTTTGAACCACCAAAGTATAATTATTTTTTGTAGCTCTCAAATACCTAAGAACTATTTCACCTGCCGTATTCATTGTTATTTTCCTTTGTAGATTCCACGTGTACTTGATTACAATTCTACTATATGCGTAACATTGTGCCTTGTGTAGACCATTGCACATTAAATTTCTATGTTGACATATGGAGCTTTAGACATATAATCAATTTCTTCGGGTCTTTGGGAACATTCTTATTAAGTTTGAAATGTATACATGTATGTGCCTTAATCGGTTTTTTCATTCGTATATTAAATCTTTTCAAAATACCATTTGTATGTATCTATTCTGACAATGTTAATTTGTGTGATTTTTTTCTGCCTAGTTATTCTCATACCAAGGATTTATTTTGAAATCTCCCAAATCCTTCAATGCAAATGAATCACTAATTTTATTTTTGACATATTTATTTCATGCATGTTAGATCACAATAAGCATGCCATCTACATACAAATGCATACATAATATCCATCATTTTTCTTTTTCGTATAAACACAATAATAATAAAGACATTCATATAACCTTATTTAGACATAAAACTCGCTAAATTTTAGATACCACTACCTTGGAGCTCATTTGAAGTTGTGCAAGCCTTTGTTCATCCTTCCCACTAATTTTTCCTTCCCCTTTCACATCATATTCTTGTCAGGCACAGGATTCTTCTCTAAATATCCATGGAGAAAGGTTGTCTTTACATTCAACTATTTGCAGAAAATATTCTGCATCACTACAAGACTTAAAGTACTTTTCTTGATTGAAGTTATCTTACCAACAACAAAAATATTTCATGAAATTCGAATACCTTTCTTTCTATGCAAACCCTTCTACCACAAGTCTAGCTTTGTACCTTGTTCCCTCTCCATCTCTTCCTTCAACCTCTAAAACCGTTTATTCTACAATGTTGCTTTACTTAATGAAAATCGTACTAAGTCCAAAACTGTTATGGGTATTAAGGAGTCTATCCTTTCTTTCATGGTTAGCTCTCACTTCTTCTTGGCTTTCTACCCATTATTTCTTCATAAATTTTTGTTCACCAAAATCAACCAACAAAGACACAACATAATGAAGTAGACATTGCCTGCAGTGTCTAATTATCCTAGTAGATCTTCTCCATACCACTTTCTGGTGTCTGGCCGGAGATGTTGTTTTCATGGTGTTTGTTGGTTGTGGCTGTTTCATTATTATTATTTTCAGAACCTTAATGTGGTGAAGTCATCGAAGAATCGTGTATCCCTTGTTTTCTTTTGCCTATTTCTTTTCCTACATCTGATCTCTTATATGAAGATTTTTCATTAAATATTACACTTTCTCTGGATGATTTTTGATTTTTTTCATAATCATAAGAGATAACCAAAACCATTAACACCATATCCAACAGTTACATTTATTTGATTCTTCTCAGCTTTGTTATATTTTATTTGTCATTACGGACAAAGCATTGACAAATCAAAAAGGCTTTTAAAAATAAATATTTTACCTTTTCACTTGTCCATGCCTGGCTCTAATACCACCATCCAAGGAACCTGAAGGTTTCAGTTTATTAGATAAAACAATATTCATACCATTTTCAAAAATTGTAAGGCAATCCCATAAGCAAATCCTGCACCTTGTATGTCTATGATTTTCTTGTTTGTCCTTTCTCACACTATTCCTAGAACTATTCCTTTCATTAATTCCATGCTCTAAATCATATTCATTTAAAATATTTTTTTAAGCATATTCACCCATTGTCCGATATGAGTGAGAACTAATTGCTCAATCAATTTCAACCAAATATTTCCATTTTCTTTATGTTAACAAATACATCAAATTTATTCTAACACAACAACTCCAAGTTTTCCAGCTGCATCACAATAAAAGTAATATATTAAGTAGAGTTGCATGATAGATGACATTCTTATAGGTCCCCACACATTCGTATGCACAAGCTCTGAATTTTTCTTCTTTATTTCCCAATTTAACAACTTACTCTTTTTTTCCAACAAACAAAATTTTCACAAAAATCCAAACCAATATTCTCCAAACCTACAAACAAATTTCTATGAAGAATATTCATCCTTCCCCACCATGTGTCCAAGATTATAGATTTCATAATGATTCATTCGTTTAGTTTAAGGAATAATAATTATAAATATATTTTGGGTAAATATTATATACCACATTCATATCTTTGCCAATACTAGGCTACATTAGAGACCTTCTGTGCTCGTATCCGTAAAGGTTGTCACACAACCATCATCGCTCAATTGCTATGTTGAAACTACATGTTTTCTTCGTATCTAGAAGATGGTTTTGCATTTCGATAACCATTGGTTTCAATTTCGCTTTTTACAAGAAATTTACCTATTCCATCAATTTTATGTTTATCATCGCCCATAATTCCGCTTCAAACATTCTTGAACAGTAGTCATGGAATTGTTTCTTATCGGTGTATGGAATTAGCCTTGATTCTACTAACCAGAATGAATAAAATTTTCTAAAGAAAGAAGAAAGTATCTTGTAACACATCACCTTTTCACATTTTTCATGATTTTTTCTTGTTGTGCATTCCTTCTTTTCTTCCCTTCCAAGACTTACAATCTTTTTCGACTATCCTTTCTTCCTTATTTTCCTAGTACAGCATGTTATGGATGTTCATCTACCTTTCCTTGACTCTATCGCAACATTCGTCTTCTCTTTCCGCTTTCTTCTACTAGTCTCTCGCATCGAAATAATTACCCGATGTTTCACCGGATCTTTCTGCATCGATTTCTCATGATGGCACCGAGATGAACATCATCATCAAAACTTTAAAGTACTATATCTAAAGACAAAGCTACCACCTGACATAATTCAAACCATTCCAAATTTCGCTAATGATACAGAACAATACAGCCCTAACTTCGTACTACTGTAAAGCCATTCTTTACATAACCTAATCGTATCCACAATCGTCATGTTTATTTAAACGGTCAACAAAAGATCCACGTTCAAAATTTCATACTAAATAAAAACTTCGTAAGAAATACCTTATTTGAGGACAAGGGTTTTTTCAACATATTGAGTCCAATGCCTTCATTAAAATATCTATTTTCATTTTCGAAATAATAAAAGCTATCAACGCTAATTGTGCACAACAATATTGTTCCAATTTACTTTCACTTCCAATCTCCTATTATTCATTTGTTGCATTTTACAAATTTTTTGTTTTTTGGCTTAATGGTATACAAATATTTATGATAAAAATAATCTTACATTTGCATCTTTCCACACTTGTAGTTTTGGCCGTAAAATTCTCCGACCTTAAGCTCGCCATTTTTTACATATTGTCTCCCACCAACTGTGAACCTTTCTTCTCCGTGATTTTAATAGCCAAATATACTCTTGACTATGATAGTTTTTATAGAACTACATATATTATAGGGAAATGTAATACATAAAAATATGAAAAAAATCCAAAACACATAAAAAACATATAAAAACAAGAGAGATAGAACATATGGTTCACCCAATCAAAGGCTATGTCCACGAAAACAACCAATTATTCTTTATATTATCCCACAAATCGAAGAGATGAAATCATAATAGATGTACTCTAATATCTTCTATTTCCTACTCAGTCCCTTACACTACCTTCAGAATACACGTATAACACACAAATTCCTCAATACAAAATTTCTACACGAAAGAGGGATTTCCTTCTAGGGTAAAAAACTCAAATTGCCACACAACTTCTACCATCATATCATCCGCCTAATAAACGTCCCATATTTTCATGAAATTACAATATTTTACAAGAAAATTTCAATTTTCCGCAACTCCCCGTGAGGGGTGGCGCTCTTCCCGGCGACATCCGTCAAAAAAAGACATCAAAATTAGGAAGACAACTGTGCCCACACCCAATACCAAGTAGTTTATATAGATAGCCCTACCAACCATTAAATCACAAAGATTCCCAACACCATCGATAGTAGGGGAATCTGTTTTTATTTTCCAGACCCCAGAAGACTTCCACATTAATCTAATTGAAAATGTGAACATAGTTGATTTCCTAGCAAAGGACATATTAACAACCCCATATTTCATTCTCCCACAAGTTCAACTTGTTTCTTTGGGTGTGCTACTAGGTTGACCAACTCTTGAGGATAAGAGCTTTATCTTGACGATTGTCTTCCTTTTCTCATTCAATATCTTCAAGTGGACAAGGTTGGTGACACTAAGCATTTTAAGCACCTATACTTGATCTATTGACTCTTGCACATAACAATATAGGTTGCTTCACTCACAGACCTTTGTGTCGTCTTGTTATTTGAATTTAGATTTTTCAGTAATAATTTTAGATTTCTAGGTAAGTCATTATGGGGGCAAAATGGTATAAAACAAGGCTTGAGTTTTCTGGATTCTTATACCACACCCTTGTAAGGATTTCCATTGAGGAGGTTGTGGGGGTTGGTCCTGATTAAAGGGTGGATTGATAGGGTGAGTGTGGCATAGTGAGGACTATAGCCACGAAGATGGCATCACTGAAGATGAGTGATTTTGGAGGATAAAGGTGCTGGAAGGGCATTTTTTTCGTATCGTAAAGAAGGATAGTGCACACATTGCATGCATTGGTGGTATGACCAAGTGATTTTGTGCCCTCCTTTGATTGATGATGTAGAGATGCTCTGTTATTCTTCCCCAGGCTTTACATAACCCTAGGCTTGAAGAGAGGAATTTTTTCTACGATGGTTCTCCTCAAACATAGTATATTTGTATGGTATTTAATGGATACTCATTCATGGTGTACCTCTCTTAGTGAATCTAGGGAAAAGAGAATTCAGGTGCCATTTTTGCTTCCTCTTGACTCTCTTTATCCGTACAGAATCCATCCGTTAAAACGTTAAAAAATCACTCTCATGCTCCCAATGCTTCCTATCTCATCTTGATTGTTGAGGGAGGGGGAGAAGGAGATAAATAGGCCTTGAGTAGATCTTCTTCCTTCCTTGTAACCCCAGAATGATTTTTTAATACCTGCCTTGATGTATTGATGGGTAAGCTGTAAACATTCTGTACTATAAAACATATGACGTGTCTCCATTACATCTCTTCCTAACCTTTAAAGGACATGGGCGCTGAGTGTTCCGTGTGTTGAGGAGGTAAACCCCTCTGGGGAGACAAGAGAAGTATCCTTACTAGCTCACAGGGTCCACAACAATCTGTGAAATGTTACCAAAGTTCTCCAGTTGGCTTAATGAAAGACTAAAGATGGAAGCTACCTTGGATTCTAATGCTACGATCTCAAGAAGAGAGCGTTTCCTTGCTTCCTCGAGCCTCGTTACATCACGATCCTCTGCTTATCTCCGCGGATGGACACCTAATACACATGCAAGAAACAAAACAGACATGCTATAACCGCGTACGTAACTCAATACCATTTAAAGGATATTATTCAATAACGTCATTGAAAACCAAGTGAAAACCATAATCGTAATCACCCAATAAATAACGTATCGAAAGAGATCACAACCAAAGTTTCGACGTCGTGGTCTTCCGATGGGTTCTGAATGCTCACGTCTCGCAAAGCTTCGGCCAGGAAAGGCAAACCTCTCCGAGTCTCTCAACGATGTCTCCTTGCTTGAGTCGGCCTGCGTGAAGCGAAGAGGCCTACAGCACAAAAGGCTCTTGGGAATTTGGAGATTCAAAGCTTAGTACTCTAAGACTAGCTTGCCATGGAATTGAGTGCTTTATAGATGGGGAAGTGAGGGAGTTGGGATCCTTTATTATTGTGGGGATTGGCCCTTTTATCACGAAGGTTCCATGAGGTGGCAAACTACTTTCCATAGAACTCCTGGGACAAACCTCCCCAACTCAAGACAGGAAATGGTTTTGGAGTTTGTTGAAATTTCAATTCTGCCTATCTTTATTTAAAAAACACTTTAAATTACCTATGCGACGATCGTTCGGGACAAGAAAGCGCTCAGCCAAGTGGCCTTTAAGGTGATTTTCCTCATTGGCGCGAGTGTCAATCGTCCGCCCGCGGCCAGCTAACGGTGATGTTTTTCATGATTTTTGGAAGGGGAGATGTCTTTAGGGCAAATGAAGTTTGCGGCGCAGTGAATGGTATTGATGATGTTTTTGGCATGAACAATGGCGGTGTCGAAGGCATCGGGTCCTCCATGTGACGGGGAATGGTAGGGACGGTGACAAATTAATGTGTAACAAAGAGGCTTCAAAGTATGAGGCCCGAGAGAGAGAGAAGAAATGATTATTAGAACATGTTTCAATCAAGGCCCACCGTTTAAACTCGGGTAAGAAAATACAACCGATATCTCAAGTACATGACGATATGTATGGGCGCAACGTATCCGAACATAGTATACTATAATCTTGGACCAGTATGGACGTAGCACTAGCGCAGTGATCAAATAACAGACTCAGTATGGTTTAAAATTATCCAATCAATGAGTCATATACATACGATAGTTAATTCAGCACCGTGTACCGGATTACAACAGACACAAACCAGGTATTTTCGTTTCTCCATCTCGACTTAAATAGAGTACAAGTTCTAGGCATGCGTAATATGTGAGCTGAAGCTTAACATGCAGAACATCATCCCCATTACCACCAATGATGAAAGTCGTTAACAAGATGCGCAGAGGAACCACCAATAATGACAATGACCCTCAAGGAACCATAGGTACAATTTTACGTACGGTGAATCAAATGAGTCAAGGCCATCGACCAGCAGAAATCACTTCGACGGAGCAATGATGAAAACCTCATACCTATCGTTACGAACTCGCTATTGAGGCATGCGTGCTCCAAGGTACCAAAGGAGTCTCTAGATCAGCTTCTCGGATAATGAGCTTATGCTTGCGTAAAGTGACCTTGGGACTTGTTGGTGTGGAAGGCACGATTCTCAGCATTATCGACACGAGACAGAGAACATGATGTTGTTGTGAATCGTACTGATGAGAATTAGTGAAGGCGATACGATGATGCTGTTCTTCCGAGAAGCAGGCACCACGATGAAAGGGACTTGGCGTATTTGACATCACAGAGACCGCAGGTCATGGTGACACAGCAATGAGCACAGGAGAGTAACAAAAGGGATTATCCAAACCGCGGAGGCAAAGTGAAGAAACGAGACAAGATGTCCTAAATTCCGACACGAATGCAAGAGCAAGTTCATGTTCAAGAGTTTACATAACGCTTTAACAACAACGACGATGGTTCCATTTTCTCTACCATTTCCGCAGTACCCCAATTATTTTTGATAACAAGCTTCTGGCGTATAGCATATGCTTACAATATATTCATTTTCTGCTAATCCATCTCAGTGCATTGTAATTTGTGTCCTAGGAAGGAGGAACTCGAGAACGTCATTTCGATCGGTCTAATGTCATCAGGTTTAATTAGTCCGACAAAGGAAGAACTCGCGTCTTTTTCATGTTTAGAGAGTTTGAAAGACAGCGAAAAGTAAACTCTAATGTGTCCTTTTCATGAATAGTTTCGTATCCGAAAAAGGTAGAAAACAATATCCTAGAAAACCTCCTTGTCGTTATAGGCTAGGGTATTCTTTTCGTAATCATTCCATCTCACCAAAGGGTTAAACGTATACCGAGATGTTTATTCGTGTCTAATTTAACGGATCGAAACGACAAGGGCTCGACAATCTTTTTCATGTTTAGAGCTTTGGAAAGAGCTGAAAGATGACTTCAAAGTGACTTCTTCGTGTATTTACCTAGTCCGAAAGTATAAAATACAACTTCGTTTCCTCTATCGTTAAAGTCGTAAAAACCCGTCATTGCACATACCAAGCAACAGAACTATTTTTCGACAGACATAAAAAATATTCATAAAAATGACTTTTTACAACTCATTTCATGTCAAAAAGTTATAAATATGTCAAATTGGTAAAAAATAAATTACATTTACTATTTACTTTGTAAGAAATAAAGGTCCATTTGGAGCAGAATCGATTGATTGCGATAAATCCAGTGACTATCTGCATTTCTCGTCCATTGTGAGGCGCTCGTCTTTCATTTTTCTATCCAAATTTAATAGTTTTACCTCGTAACTGGCCGAGATGTTTTTGAAAATTAGGCTGCGCTCATCACATGTACCTACGTACCCGCGCCAATGAGCTCTTTTATACAAAAGGCTCGCCACGTGGCACGTACCTGCGCCTGATAAAACAGCTAAAGGCTAGCGGCTGAATTAAATGGGGCCTGTACTCGTACATTGAGACCAAATTGTGTAATTTGAGACTCATCAAGATCCAACTAAGGGTTCACGATTGTATATGAATGCAGGTAACTGAATAAATGGAAATTGAATGGAAAGAACAAGAGCATGGAGAAGAGGACAAATGCTTGCAAGTGCCGAGCTATACGAATGCCCTTAGAAACTATGGGCTGAAAAATTCTTCCTCACACCGTGTCCACAAGCTCAACTTTGCTCCTCCGTATTTAACCAAGATCTCAGATGAACATGAACAGTGTTCAAAGGCACAGACTGGCATTAGAGCCGGAGGTTTCCGATGTTTATTTTATCATTGGATTGTCCTTAGAGGTCCGATCTTGTTGATTAGAAGTGGCATTATATCCGGGAGAAGACGGAAGAAGTGATGGCACGAGGTGCCAAGGAGCTCAAATGTGGACTGTGTAGCAAGAAGGTGGATATCCAGACCATCTCCTCGATCCGGTATTGAGTGGTCTCCATACCATCACGCGGGGTCACTGGCCGCGGCACCGCACGAGGCCACAAAGGCCTGGGCCCCACAGCTTGCATGGCGGAGTCTTCGTTCGTCGGCATCGGCAAGCGTAGTAATAATCAATAGGAAAAGGCAGTTTCGTTAAAATGCAAAGCTGTAAATCGGGAACAGGCTCAGTTGCAATTCCATTCTGTACGCCCACCGGGAACGCTATCAATATTCTGGTGTCAAGGGCCCTGCTGAAGAGATCTGACATTACCAGGAGCCAAGAATGGCTCGGGAAGCACTGATGTCATGAGTCGAGTAAGCAAGCAACAAGATGTCCCTGAGGCCGTACCCTTAGGTGGTTAAGGCCACCGTATTGTCGTAACACCTGCCTTGCGGTGAAATCGTACGCACGGGGACCGTATCTCCTATCACTGCAAGGGGAGAGAGACGATCGTACCAGGAGTTGGGGAAAGACCGTGTTTTTATTTATATTTATATGTTTTTTTGTTAATAATATCGTTCGAATATATTTATATATGTACGTGGGGGAGCGTGGGACCGAAGACCCACCGGGATGTTTCAATCTCACGAGGATACAACCCCGCATCCTTAGGTAGGGCACCAGGAGAGGATTCCGTATCTAATCTCGAGGGTATTGCCCACGATCTCGGTATCATGTCATTACCGGGCACATTTACCGATGGCATACCAAAGGCCACACCATGAGTTCTGAACATCCACCGACCCGAGACACTTAGTGCGTGCAAATACGTACACGCGAGCACCATGCGGATTAGCTCAGGATTATACCACACCACTCTTTGAGAGACGTATCGTTCCGGATGTATTTAAGACTTATCATGTATGTTTTTGACTTTTTATGTGATACACCTATGTAAACATTTTACACATATATATATACATATGACTATTTTGAATGATTCTTTATATGTGTGATGATGTTTTTTTATGTCATGCGAATGTCTAATACAAATGTAGTCTAATGTATCAGCTATATAACAAACGACCCAATGCGAAATGTATTCACACAATGTATCTACCACACATTTCATTTTTACGCAATGCTTTTACAAGCACACATGAATACACACATATGCAAAACATGCTTGAAATAAGGAAGACGGGCATGCCTTCTAGCATGGTGTTCCACCTGTCATATGTCTCTAAGCTTTAGTCCATTGAAAATGGAGCAAGGTTCAAAACAAAAAGCCTAATTGAACATGCTTCTCGTGTTTCATTATTTTAATTATATGATACACATAAAAGAACTGCTCTCAAACAGTTTTGTTTATTGTTTTTAGGAGCCGAAGGCGATGAGTGAACCATGCTCCAGGAACTCGGTTTCATTTTATGAGCTGACAGTAACAGAACCATGTTTCAACCGGCTATATATCAAAATGAACAAGAAGGCGGCGCTTCCAAGTTCCACTCCCAATGGAAGAAGCATCACGGAAATCGGGACCCAATGCCCCCCGGTACACTATGCACGTGGCGTCTTCATGAGTACGGGCACGGTGGAAGTGAACACATAGTTCGACTCGCCGGTGGGAGCAAAATACAACGGAACGCGAATAAAAACCGGAGGGGGTGATGGCGGACCCGGTGTCCACGTGGGACGAAAGAACGAAAGGGCGATCGATGGTCACAATCCTTCCCTTCATGCGGAAAATAGACCACACGAGAAAGAGGGAGGAGACGAGCGCTCCCATAGGTGTAATCGCGCCCCCGGGAGCGATTGAAATCCGAGGGCACAGAGCGACCATCACGTCCATATGGGCCCCTCCCAAAGTAACGGTAACTTGGAAGGATCCCCGACGGTTGACTCGTTCTTCTGTTGAATGTCAACGGATTACGCGTAACGGGCGCAAGCGTGACGGAGCAGCTTGCCGAGGTAGTTGAAACGAGAGAATACTAACAGAGGCACCTTCTTCTATAATGGTCAGGTACAACGAACTTCGAAACTGTCTTGTGATCTCGAAATACGCATAAGACGGAAGGCGAAATCCTGCAAATGGGTCGGTCAAGGAAGCGACCAAAATACTCGGAGGGGCTACCATCGAAATGCAAAAGGTCTTCACGATGTTACCGGAGGCTGGCTTCCTCCATGAACTCCATCTCGAAGAGGCGGGAGGAATATCCTCGCGTAGCCTCCATCTTGGGAGCGAGAGGAGCCGGCTTCTTGAGGTACGGGGACGGTAGAATCTTTCGCAGTGAAGAATGCGAAGAAATCGAGAAGGACATGGGGGGTGTGAGGTCCACTCTCGACGAGAAAGACACGGTGCCGCCGTGGACGGGGCAGTTCAACGATCCTACGACCAATGGTTGGTCGAGGATGGATTCGTGAGTGCAATTTACGGGAGTGGGATCGACCAAGGATGACTCTTGACCAATCATAAGATCGAGTGGCGGAGGACTCCAAAGAAAGCCGATTATAACTTGGTGGAAGCGTGGTGTAGAACCGGTCGGGTTGTCTAAAGCCTAGCTTGGCTTCTGTCCATATAAGGACAAAAGCAGATGGCATGGTGCCCTTCACACAACTTACGAGGATTGGTGATCTTACACAGCTTCTTAGGAGCCTTATCGGTACCGATTGAAGACGTGCCCCAACAGCTCCCTAGGAAGTCAAAGGCAACCGGCGGATGGCCATCGGACCATGCTTCGAGCACCTTGGGGATGCCGGAGACGGTCTCGAAGAAGATGGTCTCTCATGCACGAACGAGCGAGGGAACTTCGACTTTCCGTGGAGGGTTGGAAGGTTTATCGGGGAGGAGATATTTCGAAGGCGGTGGTTGTACTTTTAGCCTCTCTTATCGGACTTCTTCTTCTTTTTCTTCTTCTTCTTCTTCTTATGCCTAGTTACTTGAATCCGGACTTTCTGGCGAAGTAGAGGAGGATGCGAGAGAAACATGCGAAGAAGGGAGAGGTCCACCTTGGAATCAACATGATGTTGTTCGGTGGAGAAACTGATTGAGTAGTGGAGACATTCGAGACAACGAGAGGTTGAGAACAACCAAACGGGCAACTGGCAGTTAATCAAGTAAACGAGTGCGGCACGGAAGATGAGCTGTAGGGAGCTTTCTTGATTTTAATCTTACGGGATAAGATTAATTCGGAGGCTACGGCGGTCGAGACTCTGTCTACCAATTATTCATTTCAACCATTTAAATCTTAAGATTGAGGACTCTGTAACTTACTTGAAGGTCGAAGAACCTTAATCCGCTAGCTCAACACCATCGAGATATGCGACACCACTCCTTCGGCTTTACTCGCCTTACAATCTCCTTACTTGTGTCTTCTTGCTAAACTGTCTCCGTACAGCGGCCTGTGGCTTCGATATTACTTCGCAAATGTTACAATCCGTTATGCCGCGTAGCTTGAGCCAAAATGCTTCCCGAACTCTTTCGCAAAATATCAATACTAAGAACACTGTAATGTTAATGTACATACACACTCACTCAATGGACGATGATCTAAATGCATGACCATCTATCCTTTATATACAAAAACTAAAGAGACTATTGAGGGTCCTGTCAGGCATTACTGGCCCAGACGGTGTCTACTCAATATTCTCGGGTACAATAATACAACCGAAAGTAAAATTACCAAGGCCCCTTGGGGCTACGGTCGGAGTCATAGTCTTCATCTGTGCTGTCCGATTCTTCTTGCTTTTTGTAAAGCCACTCCAAGTACTTTGATTCCCACTCAGATTCATGATGAAGCTGAGCATCTTGATAAATATCAATGTGCACGGGTTCTTTTTCTCGTACTGGATATCCTGTAGCCATTTTGCTTTGTCGATCACCTTTTTCTTCTGTAGCAATGCTTTTTCCTTTGTCAACTGTAGAAGATTCTCCTTTACGTCTTATCGGTAGCTGGCTGCTATCTTTAGTGACAAATGTACTACTCTGAGGGAATAAG
Organism: Pinus albicaulis; assembly: GCA_034641835.2. NCBI lineage: Eukaryota > Viridiplantae > Streptophyta > Pinopsida > Pinales > Pinaceae > Pinus > Pinus albicaulis. The sequence continues at coordinate 90,176 of JAXQQM020084320.1, read as the reverse complement.
TATCTATCTGCTGATCTGGTCCATTTACAGACATAGGCCATCGGATCGACTTCAATATCAAGGAACGAATCTTTTTTAGCTTTTCTGAAATTTACATGTGATTGCACGGCTAACTCGACCCCATCCAAAAGATCTAGCTTAAAAATCTGGAACATAGAAACTGACTGTTCTATACAACACTGAATCCAATATTTACAAAGGTGGTTCAAACCGTAATGTTCTTGCCAGCCAAGCTCAAAACTTACTGCAGACGCAACATGATTGGCTAACAACAAACTTATCAGACAAGCAACATCTGGAACCCAATTACCATGTTTAATGATAATTGTAACTAAAGCCTTTTGATTTATCACTAGTTTTAGAGCACCACATTTCTGCTGACAATATTCTAAAGTTTTAATCATACTGATTTTTTCATGAAGTCTTAGATTTGGAAAATCTTTTAACCATGAAGTTAATTTTTTCACTTCATCTGTATTATCAGCAAGTATGGATTCTTCAGTATTTTCACGACCATATACTTGTGAAAATGGGTTTGGCTTTATCGGTTCTCTAAGCTCTAGGCTATTATAGCTCCAGGGAGTAGCAAAAGTTCTTAAATACTGCATTGATTTCATGATACACTGAGTACTTCTGACTTGATATTTCTTTCTGCAGTAACCTTCTTTAATTTCCCAATCTGCGAAAGGTTCAAAGATTTCATACTGTGGGAAACTGTCAGTACTTGCATAATACTCAGTTGAGCTCTGAAGATAAGCTGCTTCAAGTTCATCAAACATTTCATAGATTTGGAGAGAAGCCAAAAACTTTCTTATCTGCTCCTTCATATCTAATTCTTCCAAATCTAACATCTTAGCAGCAGTATAGACCTTAAGATCAAAATCTACTGCTCCAATTAATTGATAATAATTCAATATCTTCAGAGTATGAATCATTTCATCAGTAAATGTTTTCATCCAATAATCACATAATGATTTAAAATAAAGTTTAACCTTCATGTTTGGCAAAGGATAAACTTTAATTAATTCTTCATCTAAACCAAGGTGAATACCAACATTCTTGGACTGCCATGCTTGACAGCGTTGTATCCACTGGTTTCTTCTTAGTCTCATGCCAATTACTCGCTTGATTTCTTCAGCTATAGGACCTGCAATATATTCCAGCATATAGAACCTTTTCACAAATGACTTATAAGAATCAGGTTCTGGTAAAGCAAAAGGACTTGTTCGATGCATTTTGTTCATGTCCCTTGTCAGCGAGTCTGCCAAATAATTTGAAATTCCTGGAATCCATACAACATCAAAATCATACATATTAAACCATAGCTGCCAAGTTAAAAGTCTTCCTCTAGCTAACTGCTTTGAAATTTTAGCTGTAAGGAAATGAGTAAAGTTTTTGGAATCAGTTCTAATCAAAAACTTGACTGGAGCTAGGTAAAGTTCAAATTTCTGAATTCCATTAAAAATGGCAAGGGTTTCTTTTTCAGCTGCAAAATAACCCTTTTGGTGAGGCAGAAACTCTCCAGATGCATAGGCACAGAGTTCTTCTTCTCCATTTTCCATTTTTTCAAATAGCACTGCTGCCCAATAATCATTAGATGCATCTGTCTGCAAAATTAAAGGTCCTTCTCCTGGTGGCTTCAGCTGCGGGAGCTTCTGGCATTCTTTTTTAAGCAGTCTAACTGTTTCTGTAGCTTCTGGTGACCAACCTGCATGCAAGTGTTGTCTGATTGGGGCTGTCTTTTGTGATAATATTGGAATATATTTATGGATATAATTGAGTATTCCAAGAAATCTCTGAATCATTTTAGTATCCTCTAGTTGATCAGGAAATTCTGCTAACTTAGTAAGAACATGTGGTTGCATTTGAATTTTCCCATCAACTATATTGATCCCTAAGAAATCAACACTGCTTTGGAATAATACCATCTTTTTCTCCGAGAGAACTATACCATGATATTGTACCTCTTTTAAAAAGATCCTGAGGTGAGTAAGATGGTCTTCAAGGTTGTCACTGAAAATTAGGATATCGTCAATATAGACACATATGAAGTCATATTTCCCAAAAATATAGTCCATTCTTCGCTGGAAGAATGCTGGGGCGTTTTTTAAACCAAAGGGAACTACTTTCCATTGATAAAATCCAGCAGGGCATGTAAAGGCTGTTTTATGCCTATCTTCTTCTTTAATCTGGATTTGATAATAACCTGACTTCATATCAAACTTACTAAAGATTCTGCTGTTCTGAATTTTCTGCATTATAGTTTCTTGTCTCGGCAACGGATAATTAAAACTTTTAGTTATAGCATTCAACGGCTTATAGTTTATAACCATCCTTGCTTTTCCTCTAATGATCTCAGAATGATTTCTGACTAAAAAGGCAGAACATGAATAGTGAGATTCACTAGGCTCAATTAGTTCTAACTGCAGAAGTTCATCAATTTGCTTCTTAATTTCTTTTTCATCAGAAGGTGTACAGGGTATTAGTTTACCTTTTACCCCGTTGTCGTGGAGTGTAATTATCTCTTGCTGAGGGCTTTCCACTGACCAAAACTTGCATCTCATCGCTTTAGTAACTTCATAGACTTCTTTCTCGTTTTTCCCACTCAATCTTCTTCCATTATTTGCTTGTTTGCCACCAGCCTTTCTTCTTATACTTCAGAACTTCGACCCGCCATTTGAATCTTTGATTGGTCTTTTGATCCCGCTTTCTCGGGTTAATCATTTTGAGGTTCGTAATTGGCTAATGTTAGGTCTTGGGACAAGAGAGAGTTTCTTTTTTGACATTCAGGATAAGCTTGTCTTCACTTATAGTAACTGGAAAAACTGACGACAGAAATGGCATACCTAATGAAAGGCTGCAGGAAGTATCATTATACTGAACTGCTGATATTTTAACAATTTCTCCCCCAACTTTTAAAGAGACATTATCAACATAGTGGGTAAGAGAAACAGATCCTCCAACAGTTTCTGAAACCAAGATATGGTTTAAAGGCTTCCACAGACCTTTAAATAGAGATGGGCGTGCCAAATTATTTGATCCTCCAGTATCTATAAATGCATGGACTTCTATCCATTCACTACGGACTTGCACTTGAACGGGAATATACAGCAAATTATTAGTTTTGACTATTTTCTTGAGAAATGATGTTTCTTCCGAAGTAATAGATGGTGGACAAGAAGTGGGAGATACTTGCTTTGGATATGGACATAGAGTATTAAGAGATGGAGCAGAAGTAGATACAGATGGTGTAGGTGGTATATCTACAATCGAAGATTTTGCATCTTCAGTATATACAGACAAATTTTCATCAGAATTTTCTTCTTCATCTTCTTCATAGTCATCTTCTGTCTCAGAAGTTAGTTCTTCGTCACAATACAGATAGTCATCAGAATAGAAACAACGATTCATCTTTTGAGAAGATTGATTATTGTCTTCTTCTTCTGAAGAGGCTTCTGTAATGATATAGACTTCTGAAATGTCGTCTTCAGATTCAACCATAGACCATGAATCAACAAATTCTTCAATATCTACGCATGCTTTCAATTTATTTGAGGAGCTTTTTGGGCATCTTCTTGCAAAATGACCTTCTTGCTTACAGATAAAACAACAGTTATTCTTTGGTTTTTCGTGATTTCTCTTCTTGAGATATCTGTACTTTCTAAAAGGTCTTCTAGGCTGAGCTACTCTTTTAGTTTTGAATTTACCATATCTTTTAGATCTCTTCTTTTTGAAAGGTGTCCATGGAAGAACAGATCTACAAACTTCTAATCCAGGGGTAAATTCAGAGGCTTTCTTCTGCCAGCATAGATATTTAATTTTTTCAGAACATCTGAAAATCAAATCAATCCAGTAGATATGATCTATAGTTTTATTTTGGTTTTCCAAATCCTTTAAAATCATATCACCTAGATTTCCAGGAAGCTTTGACAAAAATGAAATTTTTTGTACTGAATCATTTGCCAACTTTGCTTTGAATACTTTAGCCATGTATTCTTCACCAAACTCTTTAAAATATTTTGCTTCTTTTAACTCCATTCTGGCTAGATCAGTGATTATAATCTTTTTCTCATCTGTTGGCTCAGGAACAAACTGAGTTTTCATTAAGAGTTCTAGGGTGGTTAGACCAGCATTGCAAACATTCATTCTTTCTTCTGCTGGTGCTGACATCCACCAGTCATAAACTATTCCTGCCATTCTTTTTTCGGCCAGATAAAAAATGGATTGATTGTCTAGTTTGGTAGTTATTTGCATTTGATACAAGGCACCTATCCAAATTCTGATTGATTCAGCTGGATTTTTTGACTTTTCTAAATCAAGAACATAACCAGCAGTACTGGTTGCAAATAAATCTTCTTCAATTCTGGGATATTTCGATTGATCTCGAAAAATATGTGCTTTCTGTAATGAGGGCAAGATAAATGATGGAAACTTTTTAGCTGCATCTTCTAATGTAGCTAATTCACTTTTAGGCTTATGAATTAGCGGAGAAGATTCAAAAGCTTTTTCAAAAACTTTTTCTTTACCCTTTGAGATCTTTTTCTCTGAAGCTTCGGGTTGTAGACTTGACTCTTCACCAGCTTCTTCTTCTTCTTCTGGTTCTTCAAATTCCCAGGGAGTTGGTGATTCCATAGACATAGAAAAATAAGGTGTTCTTTGTTCTCTTTTTCTTCTTTCCTTTTCTTTCTTTCTCCTAACCTTTTCTTCTTTCTCTTGTCTATCTGCGTCTTGTTCTTCTCTTAACAATTTAAGATTGGCTAGGATTTGTTCTGATTGGACTCCTAAATCATCTAGGACAATCTCAGCATGAGAACACCATGTTGTTAGATAATTACCTAATTGATAGACTTCATCTAAATCTTTTGCATTATTTACACTATGTTCTATTATTGGAGCACAGTCAGCTCTGGTAGTAGGCTGTCTAGACATAGAGGAGGTTGTACAAAACTTTGTCTTTGGTGGCCATCTTCCTCCTTTGACAAATCTGTGATTTGCATATGTCCACTCTTCTTGAGGGCCAACTGATATATTAGACACACGATGCATTTTTTGTACAGGTAGAAATGGTTTATGCTCAGGTATATACAGATCTTTCGAATCTTTGTCAGATTCTTCTTCTGGAAAAACTTCATTTATAGGTTGACGACTTGCAGAGGTTTCACCATGATATTGAATTGGATAAACATGACGCATGGGTTTAACAACTGGTCTTTCTAGCTTTGGTCTGTTTGGGATTAGCTTAACATGACCATCAGAAATGGCAACTCTTTTGAACTTAGAATCGGGTTTCTTTATATCTTCAAGAGATTTGTACTGAAAGTACCAATCATTTGGAATATCTTCAGGGCTGTAGACTGCACCTTCAACTTGGGCATTTGTCATTCCGACAGTGACACAGTCTTTTAACACAGGCTGCTTCAATTTAGGATGAATAGTATTTGTTAACTGAAATGAAGCCTGAGTAATAATAGAAAGATATTCACTTTCATCAGCAAGAGTTAAACCTTGTACACCAGTCATTAATTTCCAACATTCTGCAAGGTGAGGGTCTGACAGACTGACTGCATAGTCTGGAAAGATAGTCCCATATTGACATCCTGATGACAGATTTCCAGTTATAGTACCTATACGGGCGTGATCATAGACTTGATGTCTAGTATCAAAAACTTCAGCAATGCAAGGAGTATTTATACCATGCCTAAATAAAGGAGCTAGGCCAATTCGGATTCCTCCGAAATGTAGATAGTGATATTTTTTCTCTTCAACATATTTTCTAAATTTCTTGATTTCCTCTTTAGAAAATAAATTCAAACCAACAATTTGTACAGATGGTCCAGAAATTCTGATAGTAATTTCGACTTCTTTGAGAAAAGACTTTCTTTTAAATACAATGGAAATAGGGAGCTTATATACTTCAGCCGCGGTGGATTCCACTCGGAAAAGGATTTTCAATTTCTTCATGTTCAACTGCTTGAGATCTAGGTGCAACTTCATTTTATGATCGGCGTCTATACTAAGTAGTCTTGAAGTAAATTTTCCATAGGAAACTGTGAGAAAACGGAACTGCGATACCAAATAAACGAAGTGCGGCACGAGGAGATGAAGTTTGTAGGGGCTTTTACGATTTTAATCTTACGGGATAAGATTAATTCGGAAATACCTGACCCCTAGGAAGGGACAATGTTTGCCATGTAAGGAGCACCAACATTTCAAAAGAGGAAAAATGACCAGGATTCCTTCGAGGGGATTCCTTGTCAGTGAACCTAAAAAAGTTGCTATCAAAACCCAAACCACACGTCGAGTTTAACATATTACCATCGACCCGCTACAATATCTAAGTGTATGTAATCGTGGTGAATTAATTTTTTACCACATTGAAAAGTAAGAAACTCTATCGTTTCATATTTTAAGATTCGAGAAACAATAGAAAGATGACTCTATCTCTTTCAGATTTGATACAAGCGTGAAAGGACAAGCGCTCGACGGTCATTTCAAGTTTAGGGAGTCAGAAAAGACCAAATGACTGCTCAGGAAAAACTAGGCACAAAGGGTGTACCAAATATCCGTGAACTGCAATATACACCTTGGTTTCAAAAATGAAACAGGAATCGACCAAGGACTTTCCGTACGTGCAGGTAGTCTCCCCGAATGCTGTGTTCGGTGTATCACGGGTATAGGGCGGCAGACTCGGCTTCCTGTGGATAAAGGATTAAAAACCTAGAGGGGTCTCCCTTTATATACGCGACGGTACGGGGAGCACAAGTCCGTACTAGCGCTGTCTAAAGCCAAAAGGCGAACGACAGCTGCTAGGTTTAAAGACGCCGGAACACGTCTCTAGCCTAGACCTCTAAAAATGTTTCATTAAGTTTCAATGCTGCCTTAGGTTAATTGAATAAATTTTAAAGTTGATCTTCGATTAATTTTCAATTTTCAGGCCCTATCGTATGTAGTGTCTTAAAAGACTCCTAAATGCAAAGCTACATGCCATAGTCCAACATTTCGTTCGATGAAAACTAGTTAGAGAAGAGTTGAGAGCTTTTATACAAACGAAATGATCGGAAGACAAACAACGAGATCTCTAATGCAACTAATGAAATTGAAAACTTTTCATTCAGATCACTAATCACTAGCAAAATCGAAAAGATTACAATTTGCACTAATTCAACCAAAAGCACAAGAGATTTTTTTTCAACGTTTGATAGCTAATATGCACTAAACAAACTGAAAACAAAAGGAACAACTTGAGAAACGATATTCGAGAGAGCAAAACAAACAAATTTCACTCAAAAACACAAGCAATCAGATCCCAAATCGACCAAAGTCTCTCAAAACCAAGAAAAGACTCAAAGGCCCCAATGGGCTGTGTGATATAGGCCCAATGCAAGACCAAACGAAATTCGAATGAAGGAATGAGCAATCACCCAAAAATCACAACAAAACAATTAAAAACTACTAAGAGGATGTGGAGAATCAATCAGGAAGTCGACCAGACAAACGAAACACCAAAACTCCCGAGGAGGGCTCGATACACTAAACCACTAGATGCCCTAGGGCTCAAAACGTGAAATCGATAGATAAAAGCAAACAACCGAAGGACATAGGTGAATTCCCAGTCAAACAGGACTCCAACACACTCAGGCAGTCAGAAAATCAAGAAGAAAAAAACTGACCAAACCCAGAGAGCTAAAAAATGAGGAAACTCAAAAACCTTACAGGAGTTGCGCAACTGTAAGGCTGAAACTGGCGCCAGAAAGCAATTGGTGCGGGCTAAACAAAAGCAACATGCGCCAATTGGCGCAACTGTCGAGCTAAAAAGCGCGCCAGTCGAGTTTCTCAGCCAAAAACAAAAAGAACTACTCCAGAAGCAGATCAATGCATACTAAACAAACCATGAAGTAAACAACAGCAAAAGAACCCAACCCAGAAGGCTCATCAAGCAAGGAAAAACATAAAATAATCAAAACGAGACAATACAAACGAGACAGTGAAATCCAAACGAATCCCCAGCGGAGTCGCCAAATTGTTGAGGAGGTAAATCCCCTCTGCGGACAGAGGCGATCCCTACTAGCCCAGCAGGGGTCTAGCAACAATCAGAAATGTTACGACGCAAGTTCCTCGTTACGAATGAAAAGACTAAAGATGGAAGCCTACCTGGATTCCAATGCTACGATTTGAAGAAGAGAGCGTTCCTGTTCCTCAGCCTCGGCAGATCACGATCCTCCACGATCTCCGCGGATGGACACCTGCACATGCAAGAAACAAACAGATACAAGCATAAAATCCGGCATACGTAACTCAATATCAGTCAGAAAGGATATTACTCATATTAACGTCATTGAAAACAGAGTGGAACCATAATCGTAATCACTCATTAAATAACGATCGAAAGAGATTACAACCAAAGTTCTGACGTCGTGGTCTCCTTCGGATGGGTCTCCAGTCGTTCACGTCTCGCAAAGCTCGCCAGGGAAAGGGAAAACCTCTCCTGAGTCTCTCGACGATGGTCTCCTTACTTGAGTCGGCCTTAAGGGAGAAAGAGGGCTCTTTACAGCACAAAGGCTCTTGGGAATATGGAGATTCAAAGCTTAGGCACTTCAAGACTAGCTTGCTATGGAATTGAGCAGGCTTTTATAGATGGGGAAGGAGGGAGTTGGGATCCCTATTATTGTGGGATTGGCCCTATCAACAAGGAAGGTTCCATGGGAGGTGGCAAAACCACTTCCCTTCCATAGAACTCCCGTAGCCAAACCTCCCAACTCAAGATAGGCAATGGTTTTTGAGTTTGTTGAAACTCAACTTCCGCCATCTTTATTTAAAAAAACACTCCTTAAATTGGCTGGCGCGACTACTGCTCTGGGACAGAGCGCCAGTTGGCGCGGCCTCTTTCCAGGATTTTCCCCATTGGCGCGAGTGCTGAACTGTCTGCCCGCGCCAATGCAAAAAGGGATGTTTTTCATGATTTTTGCAAGGAGATGTCTTTAGGTCAAATGAAGCTCATGCTTAGAGGAATGCATTGATGATGTTTTCAAGGCATGACAATGTTCACAGGTCACAAAATGGGTCCTCCATTGTGCGGGACGGGGAATGGTAGGGACGGTGACAAATTACTGTGTAACACATGGCCAAAGGTACAATTAGCTCTTCCACAATTAGCTCTTCTATAGTTAAGTTAGATCCTTTCCTCATAATCTTCTAACAACTAATCTAGCCCTAAGGTCACCTAAATATCTCTTCTCTTATCTCCTTATCACTGAAATAATCTGTGTATTTATCATCCATTTTTGTTATTTGTGCCTTGGTAGTGATGTCACCTTTTTGAAGGCTCGTGAACCAATGCAAGGTTGCATCCTTGAGGGTGGAAAGAAACAAGTTGAATTTTTGTTCATCAGAAATATAATAATAGGTCCTACAAATTAGAAATATTTAAATCATGAATGTGTCAAGGTCCTTAAAGACTAGGCCGTAGACATGTATGAGAGAACTCATGCTTGTATTCTTCCTCTTGGCCTCCCCATTGGTTTCTTGGATAGGGAAGAGCTCGGTCTACCTATTCTTGGTCATTTTTAGGGAAGGTGATATAGGTTCTTCCTCTCTTATGGATTCTTCAATAATTTCTGACGACTCACCTAAGGGATTCTCCAACCCTTATGTGGTCAGAAAAGGGTTTCCACAACCACAAAAGGAGAGTGATGGATGACTACTTGAAAGGGTGGTGGTTTTTCGTAGGAATTTACCTTGATTATCCCTACTTCTACAAGGCATGAAAGAATTTATTATTTTCTTGTTTTTCTCTTTTTTTTTGATGTTTTTTCAAATCAAACAAGGATTATGCAAAGGAAAAGAATGCAAAATAAATACAAATTTTAAGTAGAGATAACACCAACTTGGACACCTCCCCACCAATGATGCCAAAAAGTGGTGGGACTCAGTATTTCACAAGAGTGTTTCTACTCCCAAGGCTTTAGACTTGAATTATCAACCTCAGGTTTGTACAAAAATTTAAGAGGTGAAAATACTATACACACAATAGGTTAATATATACTCACGTAACTTTCTAGAAATGAAGTAGACAAAGGCATATAGAGTCCACTCTATGAATTCATTCTAGATTGGGTTCAAGGAAAGAAATTGCATGAAAACAAAGTTCTATTCTAGTTGCAAAAATGAAAATATTACTTTATTGCAGACGAATGGAAATGTTGCTTAGTCAAAAGTAAATGATAACCCTATTTTCAGGAATTTCAAGGTTACACTACTTGCAAAAATGTAAACATTGGTCTATTTTCATAATGAAAATGTTTCATATAAAGGAAACCTAACCTATGTAATGGAATGAAAATTCTTGAAATTGAAATCCTAGATTAAGGATCATAAATCAAAGAAAGTGATATAATATATTTTTAATAAGGAAAAAAATGTAATCAAAATTTAACAATTTTGTTCCAAAAGAGAGTAGAATTAGTGACATAATTCATTAGACATCACATGAGATTGCAAAAAAATTATCACTGTAGTGCTAAATTCATAAGTATGTCCACTAACCCTAATCAAAAAAGTGTTTGGCAGTGGATGAGAGGAAACTATTGGGTGGTATTTGGTCTATCTCAATCATGTTTTCAGAGCGTAAGGGATGTCATTCAAGGTTAGGAGGAAAAAAACAAGCTTTAGGAGCAACTGTAGACAAGTTTACATGGTGCTACAAGATGCTACATGATATCCTTGCTTTTCCACATGATTTGATTAATGAGAATCCCAAGGATCCAAAAGGAACTCTAAAAGTAAGGAATTTCAGTGGAGGGTAGAAAAAGGTTGTGTGGGCCTTTAAGCCTAGTAATCTTATGGGGCCCATCTTTCAGGAAAATTGATGCACGGAGTAGCCTTCAATAAACCATAATTTTTTTATTGGTGGACAACATTTTGAGAGAGTTTTTAGGTGAGGAGAAAGAGGGTGATGATGGGAGGATGAGTGTGCAATGACAATAAAAATCCTAAAAAACAATAGTAGTACGTGCGCACAAGTAAAATAATTATTTTTCAACTTGAAAATAATGCCAAACTAATAACCAAATTGCAAAAAAAGGGAGCTAAATGAGAGAGCATGAGTTGAATTTTATTTGCAATCTACTTATTGCCTCAAAAAAAATATAGGTTGTAGAATGTATTGTCCTACATTCATAATATATTATGCTTTCCAGGCTTGAAGAATATTTTTATTAAGTCTCCAAGTGTGCAAGGAAAAAAACATGTGGAAAGAGGAAACTCCAAATGCCTAACTACTTTAAGGAAAATATAATATATTTTTGGCCTCCAAATACGACATCCCAAATGAAGCATCTAACAAGATATATAATTGGAATACCTACACAAGCAACTTATTTATGGACAAATATTGTAGACAAATAATGAAAATATTACTAGGAAAGGAAATGCATGAAATGAATATGCAAGAAAGAGAAACAAGAGCCTACAGGATGGGACATAAACCAAAGGAGCTCATCCCACCGGAATAAACATAGTTATGGATGAAAAATAATATTTTAATTAATGCAAAATAGTGCTCAATTAAATAAAAAATGGAAATGGAAAAAAACAATTTCTAATCTCCTTAATAAATTCTATCCTCCTACAACAATTTGAATCCTATTGAGCCCTTAGGCTTGCTTGTTTATACAAAAGTAACAAAGCGGATGCCTCCTTGGAAAGAGTGTTGCTTCCCTCCAAAAGTCCTAAAAGGATGGATGTTTCTCCGTCTAGTCTTCGACTTCATCCACTGCGAGTGGATCTCCAAATTGGAAGTGAGTGATTGTAGGGAGCATGTCGACATTTGGGTGATTATATTTAGGAGACCAAACTTATACATCTTCTCTAGCTTCCTTCTAATGTATCTCTGGATAGTAAATATGTTTTAATGCATTCTCTATCTGCAGATTAACCACATTAGGCCATGGGATATGATAATCATCCTCTAGTCTTCCTAGTAACCACATAATAGTAAAAAATATGCCATTAAATGCAATAAAAGAGGTAAATATAGAAATAAGGAAGGCCAAATGGGGCTTGCTATTTACCTATCAATGAGGCCCATCAAGTATGCCAAGTGACAAGTTTGTGTTATTCAAAGACAATTTGGGCATCCTAGATATTAATCCTCTCATTGAGAGGGAGTGTGTATATGTCTTCATCATAGATAGACACTCTCTCAGAACTAGAAATGGGTCTAAGAGATCGAGAGGGCTCAATAGACAATTTTGAGTTATTTTCTCTTGGACTTCGATCCTCATCACATACAAGTAATGGTGGAGAGAGGTGTTGGACCCCCATCACACACCAGACATGGTACAGTGAGGTCCTTTAGCATCTAGACCCTAGTAAGACTCTAGAATAGTGGAGTGAGGTCCTAGACCCTAATTGTAGATTGGGAAGAGTGGAGTGATGTCCTAAACCCTTTTCACACATGAGGTAGGGTGGAGTGAGGACCTTTCAAAATCTAGACGCAATCATAATTAGGAAGGGGTTGAGTGAGGTATTTTCCTAGAGATTTCACTAGGAGGTAATGAGTGAGGTAATGATAGTAAAAATCCTAGAAAACAATAGTAGTACCTGCATCCCAGTCAAATAATTATTTTTCAACTTGAAAATAATGAGAAACTAATAACCAAATTGCAGAAAAATGGAGATAAAAGAGAAAGCATGGGTTGAATTTTATTTGCAATCTACTTATTGCCTCAAAACAAAATATAGGTTGTAGAATGTATTGTCCTACATTCATAAGATATTATGCTTTCGAGGCTCGAAGAATATTTCTATTTAATCTCCTAGTGTGCAAGGAACAAAACATGTGGAAAGAGGAAACTCAAAAGGCCTAACTACTTTAAGGAAAATAAAATATATATTTTTGGCCTCCCAATACGACATCCCCAATGAAGCATCTAACAAGATATCTGATTGGCATACCTACACAAGCCACTTATTTATGGACAAAAATTATAGACAAATAAGGAAAATATTACTAGGAAAGGAAATGCATGAAACGAATATGCAAGAAAGAGAAACTAGAGCCTACATGATGGGACATAAACCAGAAGGTCTCATCCCTCTGGAATAAACACAGTTATGGATGAAAATTAATATTTTAATTAATGAAAAATAGTGCTCAATTAAATAAAAAATGGAAACGGAAACAAATAATTTCTAATCTCCTTAATAAATTCTATCCTCCTACAATAATTTGAATCCTATTGAGCCCTTAGGCTTGCTTGTTTGTACAAAAGTAACGGAGCGGATGCCTCCTTGGAAAGAGTGTTTCTTCCCTCCAATAGTCCTAAAAGGATGGATGTTTCTCCCTCCAGTCTTCGACTTCATCAACTGCGAGTGGATCTCCAAACTACAAGTGAGTGATTGTAGGGAGCATGTTGAGATTTGGGTGATTAAATTTAGGAGACCAAACTCATACATCTTCTCTAGCTTCCTTATAATGTATCTCTGCATAGTAAATATGTTTTAATGTATTCTATATCTGCAGATTAACCACATTAGGCCATGAGTTATGATAATCATCCTCTAGTCTTCCTAGTAACCACATAATAGTGAAAAATATGCCATTAAATGCAATAAATGAGGTAAATATAGAAATAAGGAAGGCGAGATGGGGCTTGCTATTTATCTATTAATGAGGCCCATCAAGTATGCCAAGTGACAAGTTTGTGTTATTCAAAGACAATTTGTTAATCCTCTCATTGAAAGGGAGTGAGGATATGCCTGCATCATACATAGACACTCTCTCAGAACGAGAAATGGGTCTAAGAGATCGAGAGGGCTCAATAGACAATGTTGAGTGATTTTGTCTTGGATTTCGATCCTCATCACACACAAGTAATGGTGGAGAGAGGTGTTGGACCCCCATCACACACCAGACATGATAGAGTGAGGTCCTTTAGCATCTAGACCCTAGTAACACTCTAGAATGGTGGAGTGAGGTCCTAGATCCTAATCGCAGATTGGGAAGAGTGGAGTGATGTCCTGAATCCTTTTCACATATGAGGTAGGGTGGAGTGAGGACCTTTCAGAATCTAGACCCAATCACAATTAGGAAGTGGTTGAGTGAGTTATTGGCCTAGAGAGTTCACTAGGAAGGGTGAGTTAACTTGTTAGTTGACAGTCTTAGCATTTTTGGCCTATGTAGAGGTCAAGGGAAATGATGGATCATTACGGAGGAGTGCGTCCTGATATGGTGATGACATTGCCATGTGTTTTGTACCGCCCCAAATATGGCCACTAGTGGATGCTAATGATAGATAATGATGCTGATAAAAATGGATAAGATTTTCCTGAGAGAAATTTGTTCAATTTTAGAACATTTATGAGGATGGCTATGAATACTTCTAAATTCTTGAGTCAAAATAAAGTTTATTTTGGGTCAAATATGTAATGTGAGTTATGGTCAATAAATAAATATAAATAAACTGGAGGTATGGTAAATTTAAAAAAAAAAAAAAAAACTATTTTTATACTTGGTATGGTAAATAAATAAAAATATAAATAAACTGGAGGTATGGTAAATAAATAAAATCTCTTTTTATACTTACTCTAGAGATATGGTAAATAAATAAAAATATAAAAAGATTAAAGGTATGGTAAATAAATAAAACATCTTTTTATATTTACTCAAACCTTTTTATATTGACAAAAACTAAAAATTGAGGTTTTATTTAGGTGAAGCCTATGGGCCAAATATCATGGAAGAAATTATTATTAATACCATGGGCTAAATACTATGGGCCAAATACCGTATTTATAAAAGAGGTATGGTAAATACATAAATATAAAAGAGGTATATAGAGGTATGGTAAATAAATATAAGTCTAAATAAAGGAGGGGTATAGTAAAAAATAAAGCCTTTTTATATTTACTCCATACTCCTCTTTATATTTACGAAAAAGATGTTTTATTTAGGTGAAGCCTAAGGTCCAAATACCCTACACTACATTGACTATCTAAGGTAAACTTAAATGTAAATGTAAAAGTAATGTTTAACAATTAATATTTAAAATTTAATCTAATTATTGTAATGTCGGCGCTAATGAAAAATCACTTATCTCTCTAAATATATAAATTTAACACAAATAGAGCGTCTAATTGTATTTTTGAGGAAGCATCTCCGCGAGAATGCAAATTGTATTTGTGAGGAAGAATCTTTGTGACAGTGCGAAGAGTGAAATATGATTTCGGGAATTGTACTTTTGAGGAAGCATCTCCGTGAGAGTGCGAATTGTATTTGTGAAGAAACATCTATGTGACACTGAGAATGCAAATTTTATTTGTGAGGAAGCATCTTTGTGACAATGCGAAGAGTGAAATATGATTTTGGGAATTGTATTTGTGAGGAAGCATCTCCGTGAGAGTGTGAATTGTATTTGTGAGGAAGCATCTCTGTGACAATGCGAAGAGTGAAATAATATTTGTGAGAAGAGTTGTGAGGAGTGGAAAATAATATTTGTGGGACAAGATTTGACAGTACGAACTCGGATAGATTTTAGGTTTGATTTTGTTTTCTTCTGCATTTTATTTTCTACCTTTCCATGTATTTCGACTCCATGGATGTGATCATGTGTAATGAATCACTTTTACCACCAAATTAGAATTATTTAATTTATGCCTTGGGCTAAAGACCACCAAATTAGAATGATTTAATTTATGCATTGGGTGAAATTTTGTGAAACAAAGTGATTTCAAGAATCTATTTCTAAATGTCTAAAAAACCAGCTTAATCCAAACCACCAAATTAGAATGATTTAATTTCTGCATTGGGTGAAATTTTGTGAAACAAAGTGATTTCAAGAATCTATTTCTAAATGTCTAAAAAACCAGCTTAATCCATGTTAACTCGTCCGAGAGGGATCAAATCTTTCTAGATGCAAACCTTTCTTCAAGTTTTGCACTCAAAATCAAAAAAGAAGTTTGTACCTGTAAAGATTTGATCCCAAATGAAGAAGTAAACAAAATGAAATCTCTCCTAGTAAATAAAAGGTGGACAAATCAACTCCCTCCCTTAAATGAGGGTTCAATCTTTTAGAATGGGCAAAATGTTAGAAATAGAGCACGGTTTACCCATAGAGCTTATTTTCATTATATGGTTTACCCTAATTTGAAATTTAAAAAAAAATACAACATAATTAAAAGTTATGAAATTTGGTACAAAACCACGGCGCAACGTTTTCTATTTATATGGCGAATAAAAGGAGAGATCCCTCAAATGCAACAATTATGTTATATAAATAAAAGTTAATGAGAGTCGGCAGTAGGTACGGAACAATCTTTTCTATTTATATCGCTAATAGAGGAACAGATCGATCGATATCTATTTATATCGCTAATATTTATTTATAGAGCGTGGAGCTATATATCTGTTTATATCGCCAATAAAAGGACAGATCCATCATTTCGGTCAAACTTCTCGGAATCAGAAAGAAAGCAAGTTCGTAAGCCTAAGAAGGAACCCTAAGCTGGTACAGGAAGAAGAGAAAGAAACGCGAAAGTTGGTAAGCCTAAGAAAGAACCCTAAGCGAAAGTAACTTAGAAAAATTACATTTAACCGTAAAAATGGCGGTGGAAGGAAGCGAGCCTGTTATTCCACTTCCCAGTCCTCGGCAAATGCTTAAAATTAACAAGGAGAGCCTGAATGATGTAAGTTTGAGAGGTCCATCATTCACAGTTGTGACCTACAATGTTCTGGCAGACGTATACGCTACTTCAGAGCAGTTCCCCAACTGTCCCTCATTCGCCCTCAACTGGGAATATCGCAAACAAAGGTTGTTGAAAGAGATATTACAGTGCCACCCTGACATCATTTGCCTGCAGGAGGTCCAACAGAACCATTTCCATCCAGAATTGGCGAAATTAGGATATGAAGGGGTTTTTAAGGAAAAGGAAAGACAACTCCGCATTGCAACTGTTGATGGTTGTGCAACGTTTTATAAAGTGAACAAATTTCACTTCAAAACTCAGTGGTCGATTTATTTGGGATATAAAGACAACATTGCCCTGCAAGTGATCCTTTCATTCAAAAATACCAATCAATCTCTATGCATAGCCAATACCCACATCCATGCAAATCCTATAAACAATGATATAAAAGTACGCCAGGTTTATAACTTGCTCAAAGCCTTGGAGCCATATTTCTGGGATCAATGTCAATGTCATTTCACTCTTATATTGTGTGGTGACTTCAATTCTTTGCCCGGAAGCGCCGTCCACTCATTTCTTACGACAGGCAAAGTCCAGCCATTACACAAGGAGATTTCCAATTTTGATCCATCTGAGAGACTGCACCTTCGTCATACAATACCTTCAAAGAGTGCTTACCATTCCTATTCCCTATGCAATATTCCCCTGCAAGAGGTGTGGAAGAAAATTGTTCCTCCAGGGGAACCGCGTTTCACTAACTTCGTCAAGAATGGCGTGCAGGAAAAGTTTAAGGGAACGATAGATTACATTATCTACAATCCCAATAAATTGCAGGTCGTGTCGTTACTGGAGCTGATTGACGAGGACGAGGTGAAGGACCGCGCACTTCCTTCAGTTATGCGTTCTTCTGATCACATCCCAATTGCAGCCGAGTTTAGATACATCTCCGAATCAACATAGTTCATAGTTAATTTCTTGTGTGAATTGCAATTGATTAATGTTTATTATTTTTCAATTTTTTATGTTTATTTTGAATTGTTTAATTAATAAATAAAACTGAATATGATTTATTATTTTTCATTTTGTTATTTTTTTAATGTGTATTTAGTCTAATGTATATAATTCAAAACTAAATCTTATGCAAAAATGAAATCACTTGGAAAGAGAGAAATAAAAGTACTTCAAAGGATAAAAATTAAAGTATTTTCAAAGAGGGAAATAATTTTGAGGTCCAATGTCACATATTGTGACCGTCCTTAAAAAAGCATCACTCTAAGTGTATATACTGATGGTCCTTTAAGGCCATTTTTAATGACATTTGGTGAGCATCGTTAAAGGCCCATCACTAATTCTCTCTTTGGTGACACTCCTACTGACGAACTTTTAATGACCCTCACCAATGCTCTTTTTGTTACTTTTGGAGACCCTCACCACTAATCATTCAAATGAGTTTTTGATGATGCTATATGCTTGTTAATATTTTTTTTTTCAAAAGATAATGATTTAAGGCCATTATTGTACAGTATTTTTTATGATATTTCCCTCAAGTAATCACTAGTTGAATAGAGTTTTCCTATGAGTCAACACATGATTCATATCTATTAAGTTTATTATTTATCAAATTCCCTTTAGATAAAGTTCCACTAGTGTGTATAGGAAATATATTATTTAATACATAATCAAGCTCTCACAATTCTATTAATGAGAAAGACCGAACACTCCTCAACAATTCAGGCACACCTTAAATTAATGCTTTGTCACACACCAACATTTCTTAGCACCTCGCATGTCTATGAACATATTTGTACCTAGAACATCTTTTCATGACACTAATGCCCAAGCTCATGGTGGCATGCGCTAGCACAACATGGAACTCTTCTAGCATGTATTAGCATGCATATAGTCCCTAGCATGCCCTGGAACACCTAGGTTGAATGCATTGACATACATTAGCACTTGGCACACAATGCCAGTTGGCATGTATTGGGACCTATTATTAGTGTGACTAGCATGCCCCTTTTGAAAAACATAAAGTCCTGACTTACTAACCCTATTATGTGCTCACTTCCTTACATTTTAGCTTGCTTCTTCCTTTTGTTGCCTTGACACTTCTTGACACATATTGACATACCCTGACACCCTACACATCCTTAGCACCTAGCATGTATTGGCATATCTTGGCACTATTTGGAGCATATAATTAGCACACCCTGGAAAACATGCATTAGCACTCTCTAGCACACCTTAGCAGTCTTCAACATGGCATTCCACTTCATAGCATGCATAACAGTCTCTGACACATATTGGTGCTTGGCACGTGTTGGTGCTTGGAAAGTCTTAGCATGTATGGAACACGTTGAGATGCCTTGATATGATTTGGCATGCTTTAATATTAAATTTATTTTAGATCAAATTTTGGAAAGTAGATGAAAAGCAACAAAGGAAGACTTGGCACTTAAAATGCACTAAAACTTTGCACATGGCACCTATTTGCGCCTAGTGTTGGTGTGCCTATCATGCCCCTCTTAGAAAAGTTAAATTGCTGACTAATTCACCCTCTTATGTGTTCATTTCCTTGTATTTTAACTTGTTTCTCCCTTTTGTTGCTTTGACAATACCTGGCACGCATTGACACACCCTTGCACATCTTGGCATGCTTTATCACTTGACACATATTGTCATGTTTGACATGCCTTCGCACTATCTGGCACATCTTAGCATTCCCTAGAATTCCTTGGCACTCATGTCCTCACAACTAGACTTTACATTTTTTCACGACTTGGGAACCCAATCAAGTCCTTCGATACTATAGTTCATGTGAAATTAAAAGAAAAAAAAGGAAATTACCTAGCGAGAGCTAGGGTCCAACTCTTAATTAATTTCCAACCATCTTCACGATTGATATTCTTAGCATGACGATCAATTTCAAACACCTCCCGTAATTTCCTATGGTGTGAGTGATCTACCCTAGCAACGACTTTAGAATCTTCAATACAAACATGGTGGCAGGATTTTTCCGCATGTTCAGCAAGAGCTGAGGTACGGGACCGATTATGTCTAATATCCGCAGCATGCTCCTTGATCCTATGCCTAATGGATCGACCATTTTCTCCTACATAGGGAGTTTCACAAGAATAAGGAATCATGTAAACCCCTTTCATGTCCATAGGTTCAATAGGGTCTTTAACAGACCCAAGATAATTTCTAATGGTGCAGAGAGGTTTGAAAGAAGTAGAGATATCATTTCTCCTAAGGACATGGGCAATTTTGTCCGTTGTCCCTTGGATGAATGGGAGATGGACCTTGGAAATAGGATCCACCTGGGTATATTTTCCACCCACTCCTTTATATGCCTTTTGAAAGGCTTTAAGACCTTGAGATCTACTGTAACCACTATTTTAAAAAACATGAAGAAGATGTGACTTCTTTGACTCCAAAATTTTTTCGTCAAAGATTCTAAGAGCACGAGTCGCAAGTGTACACAGGACCCCAAATTTCTGAGCAAGAAAATGATGGGAACCAATATGAAGATATTGTTCTATGTGAGTCTTTTTGCGAAAAATCTGGTGAGAGATGGAACCATCCTCATTCCTTGAGAGAAGGATATTAAGGAAAGGGAGGCAACCATCTACCTCCACTTCCATCGTGAACTTGATGGAATCAGATAGTGAGTTTAGGTGCCCAAGGAAAAAACCTAATTTCTCTCGACCACGGTGCCAGATGACACAAGCATCACCCACGAACCTATTCCACTTCCTAGGACGGAATTTAGCAGAGGCCAGGGCCTTTGATTCGAAATCCTCCGTAAAAAAGTTAGCAACAACGGGGGAAACATGGGAGCCCATCGCAACACCAGAGGTTTTCTCATAAAACTCACCTTGAAAACTAAAGAAAGTCGAGGTGAGGCAGAGGCTAACCAATTTATAGGTGCCCTCATCAGAGATCCATTTAATGACATCAACGGCTTCTTGGATGGGGATCTTGTGAAAGGGGACACAACATCAAAGCTAATGCCAGTTTACCTCAGTCGTTACCCGTTTGACCTACAAGGGGCTTAATATTTTGGACTAAGAATTTACCCAAATGATAAGGGGGGCCAACTATTGTGTTAACAATAGGTCTTAAGGGGGCCCTCGGTTTATGAATCTTTGGGAGACCATAGATCCGGGGGGTAAGGGGATTGCTTTCAATAATCCTCCTCGAGAGAGGATTGAGAGAAGAATTTGATTTAATGGCAAGGGAAAAATCCTTACACATTGGTTTGAGGGGATTCCTTTTAAGCTTAATATAACTACCACTATTGGATGGATGGTCAACCATCTTACAGACATAGTAAAATTTATCCATAATGACAATGGCCCCACCCTTGTTCGCCTTAAGGATGACAATATCAGGGTTGTCCCTTAGGGTTTTGAGGGCAAGAAACTGAGGCTTACTCAAGTTTCTTTTAGGAGGCTTAGCCTTCCTAAGAATAATGGAGCAATCCTGCCTAATGGTCTCTTTAACAATATTCGGGAGATCCTTGATGCCATATTCGAGGCTACAAATAATGTCATCAGTAGGGATCTTCCTCGGTGAAAGGAAAAAAGTAAGCCCTCTATTAAGAAGACTGAAAACAGAAGGATCAAAAGAAAGACTAGAAAGATTAACAATATTTTTATTAGAATCTTGATTATTATTATTATTATTATTATTAGAATCCTTATTATTATTATTTTTATTAGAATCTTTATTATTTTTATTAAAATCTTTATTATTATTATTATTAATGCTACATAGAATAATGGTAGAATTATTAATTATATTACTATTACTATTGCTTGAATTATAATTAAAATTTGTATTGTTAATAATATTGTTTAAAATCATATTGTTAATAATATAATTATTAAAAGGGTTATGGTTACCATTAGGGATATTAATACGAGAACCCTTACCCATCAAGCTCGGAGAACGAGGAGAAGAGGAGCAACCCTTGCGGTCAATCTTTACTCCACCAAGAACAACAGGACAACCCATGGAGTACACAACGAGAGGGCTGGGTCCATCATTTCTGGCCGTGGTGGGGCTGCTCAAATATGACTGTGACAACGATAGAGCACGAGGACCAGGTTTCGGAATTGAACAATGCATCGAGGGGGGATCTGAGGTCAACAAGGTATCAACTCCCACAATAGATTAATGCTTGAGATTGGACTTACCCGGACTTGAAGAAAATGCAGTAGAAAGCTTGATTGCAGCAGAAACGTCCATGCTGACCGGGAAAGCTATCGAGAGTGTTGGAGCTGAGACACCAGAGTTGCAGGGGGTCTTGCACGCATCCAAACTAGGATCCGAGAGCAGAAAAAAATGAGTCACCTCCGCGACCGGGGTTGAATAGAACCCATCCATGCAGACAGAGGAAGATTCGGAAACTGCAACTAAATAAATAATCGAGTCAGGGACTAGGAATCCATCAGGAGAGGAATAATCCGAGATAGAGGTAGATCCAGGGATAGCAATGGAAGAGGAAGAAATCACAGAAAGAGAATAATATGAACTAGACATTTATCCTTGGGAGGACATTTTGTCTTTTGGCAGATCTCGAGATAGAAACGGAAGAATAGGAAATCTACGGTATTGCCCTAATTTTCCATTCCTTCTGTTGATTTGTTAGGGTTTGAATAGAAATTAGTGTTAACGATATCAACGGATTGGATTTTACATAATTTTAGCATTTTAGACAAAAGCATCATCTGGGGCATTCTAGATATATTAGGCATTTGGAAAAGCATAATGAGAGAATAAAAAAGACTGAAGATTGAAAGCATAAGGACATGGGCAATTTTGCCCGTTGTCCCCTGGATGAATGGGAGATGGACCTTGGAAATAGGATCCACCCGGGTATATTTTCCACCCACTACTTTATATGCCTTTTGAAAGGCTTTAAGACCTTGAGATCTACTGTAACCATTATTTTTAGAAACGTGAAGAAGATGGGACTTCTTTGACTCCAAAAAGTTGTCTTCAAAGATTCTAAGAGCACGAGTCGCAAGTGTACACAGGACCCCAAATTTCTGAGCAAGAAAATGATGGGAACCAATATGAAGATATTGTTCTATGTGAGTCTTTTTGCGAAAAATCTGGTGAGAGATGGAACCATCCTCATTCCTTGAGAGAAGGATATTAAGGAAAGGGAGACAACCATCTACCTTCACTTCCATCGTGAACTTGATGGAATCATATAGTGAGTTCAGGTGCCCAAGGAAAAAACCTAATTTCTCTCGACCATGGTGCCAGATGACACAAGTATCATCCACAAACCTATTCCACTTCCTAGGGTGGAATTTAGCAGAGGCCAGGGCCTTTGATTCAAAATCCTCTGTAAACAAGTTAGCAACAACGGGGGAAACAGGGGAGCCCATCGCAGCACCAGAGGTTTGCTCATAAAACTCACCTTGAAAATTGAAGAAAGTCGAGGTGAGGAAGAGGCTAACCAATTTATAGGTGCCCTCATTGAAGATCCATTTAATGACATCAACGGCTTCTTGGATGGGGATCTTGGTGAAAAGGGACACAACATCAAAGCTAACAAGAAGCTCACCAGGTTGCAACTTGATATTCTTCCACTCCTTGACAAAGGAAGACGAATCCTTCACAAAGGAGTCAGGTTGACCTACGAGGGGCTTAAGCTTCTGGGCTAAGAATTTAGCCAAATGATAAGGGGGACCAACTATTGTGTTAACAATAGGTCTTAAGGGGGCCCTCGATTTATGAATCTTTGGGAGACCATAGATCGAGGGGGTGAGGAGATTGCTTTCAGTAAGCCTCCTCAAGAGAGGATTGAGTGAAGAATATGATTTAATGGCAAGGGAAAAATCCTTACACATTGGTTTGAGGGGATTCCTTTTAAGCTTAATATAACTACCACTATTGGATGGATGGTCAACCATCTTACAGACATAGTAAAATTTATCCATAATGACAATGGCCCCACCCTTGTTCGCCTTAAGGATGACAATATCAGGGTTGTCCCTCAGGGTTATGAGGGAAAGAAACTCAAGCTTACTCCTGTTTCTTTTAGGAGGTTTAGCCTTCCTAAGAATAATGGAGCAATCCTGCCTAATGGTCTCTTTAATAATATTCGGGAGATCTTGATGCCATATTCGAGGCTACAAATAATGTCATTAGTAAGGATATTCCCCGATGCAAGGAAAAAATTAAGCCATCTATTAAGAAGACTGAAAATAGAAGGATCAAAAGAAAGACTAGAAAGATTAAGAGTATTTTTATTAGAATCCTGATTATTATTATTATTATTATTATTATTATTATTAGAATCTTTATTATTTTTATTATTATTATTTTTATTAAAATCTTTATTATTATTAGTATTAGTATTAATTCTACGTAGATTAATCGTAGAATTATTAATTATATTACTATTACTATTGCTTGAATTATAATTAAAATCTGTATTGTTAATAATATTGTTTAAAATCGTATTGTTAATAATATAATTATTAAAAGGGTTATAGTTACCATTAGGGATATCAATACGAGAACCCTTATCCATCAAGCTCGGAGAACAAGGGGAAGAGGAGCAACCCTTACGGTCAAGCTTTACTCCACCAAGAACAATAGGACAACCCATGGAATACACAACAAGAGGGCTAGGTCCGTCATTTTTCGCCGCGGTGGGGCTGCTCGAATATGACTGCGACAGCAATAGAGCATGAGGACCAGGTTCCGGAATCGAACAACGCATCGAGGGGGGATCACAGGTCAACAAGGTATCAACTCCCACAATAGATTGCTGCTTGAGATTGGACTTACCCAGACTTGAAGAAAATGCAGTAGAAAGCTCGATTGCAGTGGAAACGTCCACGCTAACAGAGAAAGTCGTCAAGAGTGCTGGAGCTGAGACACCAGAGTTGTAGGCGGTCTTGTGCGCATCCAAACTGGGATTCGAGAGAAGAACAAAGTGAGGCACCTCTGTGATCGGGGTTGAATAGAACCCATCCATGCAGACAGTGGAAGATTTGGAAACTGCAACTGAATCAATAATCGAGCCAGGGTCTAGGAATCCATCAGGAGAGGAAGAATATGAGATAGAGTCAGATCCCGGGACAGCAACGAAAGAGGAAGAAATCATAGAAAGAGAAAAAGATGAACTAGACATTTATCCTTGGGAGGAAATTTTGTCTTTTGGCATATCTCGGGATAGCAACGGAAGAAGAAGAAATCTACATTATTGCCCTAATTGTCCACTCTTTCTGTTCATTTGTTGGGGTTTGACTAGAAATTAGTGTTAATGATATTAGCGAATTGGATTTTATATACTTTTAGCATTTCAGACAAAAGCATCATCTGGGGCATTCTAGATATATTAGGCATTTGGAAAAGTGTAATGACATAATAAAAAAGACTGAAGATTTGAATTCAGTTCGTGTGAAGAAATAAAAATTAAAAAGGGTTGGAAAATGGCATATAGAAATGCCAACCCATGCTGATACTGCATGAAAAAATTTTAATACATTCTAAGCGAACTGAAAGTTTCCTCTTATAGTAAGTCACATTGTCAAATTTGGTGAAAATAAAAAGGTAAAGAAAATATCTTCAGAACGAAACCCATGAAAATGTCAGTGAGTTAAAAATCCCACACAAGAAATAACTAAGTTTTTATTTTTACATATCCCAAGAAAAAACAAACACACTTTTTCAATTAGCATCTAGACCACTGCATGTAAATGATTTTCACCTCAACGTTTCAAGTCACTAGTTGGGCTTATCATCAAGAGCTGAGTGCTGAATCTGCTGACACACTTTTTTTATAGCTTCAAATGTCAAGAATTACCAAATATTTGAACTATGTTTTCGTAGTATACTTTTTTGTTTATATAAACTTTTCGTTTAAACCAAAAAAATTCCCTAAATATGCGGAAATTTGTGTTGGAATTTCTGAAAATTCTGAACACACAGGAGGAATAAAAATTCTCCTCCTTTAACACAGAGAAATGCAAAAATTCTTGCTTGCTGGTAAACAGAGATGGCATAAAATGCTTCTATTCCATTAACATAAAACATTATTACAAAATGGTGCTTTTCTTCCTCTATCAGAGGGATTTACAAAATGAACTGGACTGCTACAAAATGCAGTGCTCACAAATCTTCTCTCTGTCTCAAAACGCACATATAGTGCTCTATTTTACTTCACTTTGTTTTCTCTACTTGCGAGCTTTTTCTTTACACAGTCCTCTCCTGTATTACATAAGCCTACGGGCCTTTTTGCTTTTTATATGTCGCGACGTTTATATCATAAAAACAAAACATAAACGAAATTTCATTAAACAAACTAACAAACACAGATTTCAAAATTTCAAACAAACTGAATTGTAAACCTTTCGCGTAACAAATCTGCATGTCATCAGCGAGGGTGAAACCAATGCAAACGGAATCTGATTGGCTGGCGCTATGCCCACCAGAACTAAAATTATTTACAAACCGAATTCCATAAAACAAATTCACGTACCAAAATTTGAAGGTGACGTCAGGCCAAAACGAACGCAATAAACGTTGATTGGTCGATGAGCGGTGTCTTGGCAGGTGGGACCGGCTTCGCATTGGCGATTGGCGATCGAAGGAACAATGTTGTTGTGGACAACTTGGACATTTTCAAAGCAATATTGCGATGATCGATATCGGCATCGGTGGATAGGTGGAAAAATGAACAAAAGAACTTGGCAATGAGTGATTGTGATGTGCGATGTGTGTTGTGCGCTATCAACATCGACGCATCAGATTGCAATACAAACTTTTGCGGATCGGATGAGCGGATGGGCGAATGGTTATTTCGATGTGCGATGTGTGATGGACCCGAGAGCAGAGATCGCATCGTTGCATCGCAAGTGTGCAACGGAACAAAACATAGCGGATGGCTTTTAACATGCAGCACATGTAATATGCGATATCACATCGCATGAAATACATCAGCAGTAAAATTTTTTGCAAACGGGGCTTTAGCATTATTCCTTTGCAATGTGCGATGTGCGATATCGCACCATCGCATCGCATCGGAACTTCACATCAAGAAGACACAAAAAAACATTTTGCGATATAGCAATGAAGCAATGAAGTGGGGACCACAATGATGTGGCTCTGTTAAAAAACTAAAGGACTTGGCGCGTGAACAAAAAATTGTTTGGTGAGGGCTTAAAAGCCCGATAAGACTATTTTTAATAAACTTTTCTATTGCGTGGTTTGAACCATGAATTCTTCACTTACTTCTGAAAAAGACGGCTGCGCCCATAAACATAAAAAATTCCTTACAACTTCATTTAAACTCCTGCTAAATGTACATAGGTGTGCACTCAACCTTTTGCCCCTATTGTACTATATTTCTACCTACACAGGGTTTGCAAGTGACTTTAATATTTTCAACACTCCCCCTTAAAGTCAGCTGCTAGGGTATCTGTCATACCCAAGAATTTTCTTAAATATTCAAAACTCTTTTGCCCTAATGGCTTTGTCAGAATGTCTACAAATTTCTCCTCTGTTCTACAGTGCTGTAAAACAATTTCTCCATTGCTCACCAATATTCTGATGTAGCGAAACTTGGCATCTATGTGTTTCATTCTTTTGTGAAACACAGAATTCTTTGACAATGCTATAGCTAAGCTATTGTCACAAAAAATCACTGTTCCCTTTACTTGTTCTTGACATAAACTCCTCAGCATTCTTCTCATCCACACTGCTTTTCACGTTGCTGCTGTTGCTGCCACATACTCTGCTTCTGTTGTAGATAATGCCACAATTGGTTGTTTCTTAGAAGCCCATGAAATGGCTCCTGAACCCTTATGAAAAACATAACCAGAGGTACTTTTCCAGACATCAATACTTCCAGCCCAATCACTGTCATTATATCCAATTAACTCAAAATTTTCTGAAGTAGTATACAAAATACCATACCTTTTAGTTCCTTTTACATACCTCAAAATTTTTTTTTGTTGCTTGCCAATGTGACTCCTTTGGCCTTTCCATAAATTTGGAAATCAAAGTAATAGCATGCATAATATCAGGCCTAGTTAAAGTCAAATACATGAGGCTGCCAACTATGCTTTTGTACAAACTAGGATCAAAATCCTTACTGTTGTCCTCTTTAATGAGTTTCAATCCCATTACTGTGGGAGAAATTGCTGCCTTGCAATCCTACATATTAAATCTTTCCAAAACTTCATTTACATATTTAGCTTGAGAAATAAAAATCTTATTTTCATTTTTCTCTACTTCTATTCCTAAGAAATATCTCAATAATCCCATATCAGTCATTTGAAATTCATCCTTCATGACTATTTGAAAATTTTCAATGAGGTAATAATCATTACCTATGAATATCACATCATCAACATACAAAACAACAATCAACATCTTACCATCTTTCTCCTTGATGTATAATGTGGGTTCTCCTTCACATTTTTCAAACCCATTCTCCAGTAGATAGGAATCTATCCTACTATACGATGCTCTTGGTGCTTGTTTCAGCCCATAAAGAGCTTTCTTCAATCTGCAGACTTTGTGCTTTTGGCCCTTTTTCTCATAGCCTAGAGGTTGTTTAACATAAACCTCTTCCATTAAAAATCCATTTAGGAATGCTAATTTTACATCCATTTGGTAAACCTTCCATTTGTTTTGTGTTGCTATGGACAACACTGCTCTCACTGTTTTCATTCTTGCAACTGGTGCAAAAGTTTCTTCATAATATCTTCCATGTTGTTGCTTGTATCCTTTGATAACAAGTCTGGCCTTGTGCCTTTCAATATTACCTTCAACATTTCTTTTGGTCTTGTAGACCCATTTTACTCCAATGACTTCATTACCTTTCGGGAGATCAACTAGTTCCCATATTTTGTTTTTCTCTATGGATTTTATTTCTTCATCCATAGCTTCTATCCATTTTTTGTCTTTTATAGCTTCCTAAAAATGAATAGGATCATAAACATGACAATACAAATAAAATAAAGAGTTCATACCTTCATTTTCTGCTTCTTGCTCATAGATTTCACTTAAATTTCTGAATCTAGTTCCTCTTTCATTTGGTGTAGTTGTGCTTGAAGAAGCACTCAAATCTGCTTCTTGTGTTGTGCTTGGAGAAGCACTCTCATTTCTTCTCAAGGGTGTTCTTACTCCTGCTTGTGGTGTCCCTTGGTGTCCTTGTGTTGGTGGAGGTAGTGGTGCTAATGATGGATGTATTTTAGCCATCTCATCCTCATTTTCATCATGAGACAAACAACTTTTGACATTCATTGTTTTCTCAATGCTTCCATCCCATGCTTGTTCTTCTATGAATTGCACGTCTCTGCTTATAAAAAATTTCTTTGTGGATGGGTTATACAATCTATATCCCTTGGACTCTTCACAATATCCAAGTAAGATGCACTTCTCCCCCTTACTGTCCAACTTCTTTCTCAGCTGATCTGGAATGTATGCATAAGCCACACACCCAAAAACTCTCATGTGGGTGACTCCTTGTTTTCTGCCACTCGACACTTCTTCTAGAACTCTGTTCATTACTGATTTTGTTGGGCATCTATTCAAATATATGCCGCACAATTTGTAGCTTCTACCCAATACTCATTTGGCAAGTATTTTGCCTTTAGCATACTTCTGACCATGTCCATGATGGTTCTGTTCTTCCTTTCTGCAACACCATTTTACTGCGGTGTGTAACTTGTTGTGAATTGTTTATGTATGTCGTTTTCTCTGCAAAAATGCAGAAATTATTTTGAGATGTACTCACCTCCTTTTTCAGTCCTAAGGACCTTGATATGCTACCCACTTTGTTTCTCTACAAGAGCTTTAAAGTGGCAAAATTTCTCAAACACTTCACTTTTATACTTCGAGAAATAAACCCATACTTTTCTTATGAAATCATCAATGAAGGTCAACATATAATTGCTATCTGATATTGATGATGTTTGCATTGGCCCACACAAATCTGAATGGATAATTTCTAAGGGTGCCTTTTCCCTTATGCTATTTCGTGATGGAAAGTTTTCTCTATGTTGTTTTCCCAAGATGTAGCCTTCACATAGGCTGTCTGGTTTCTCAATCAATGGTAGTCCTCTTACCATTCCTTTTCTGTGCAATAAATTCAGTCCTCTGAAATTGAGATGTCCAAATTTCAAGTGCCAAAACCAATTCTCATATTTCACTTCCTTTTGAAAGACCTCTTGAGTTACAGCTGCTACATTCTTTCTCTTTCCCTTCAAATATGCATTTAGCTTGAGTGGAAACATTCTATTGCTGGTCATTTTCACTTCTACAATAACCTTCTTGCTTGGAGGTATGTCTATTATTGTGCACACATCTTTTTTGAATAATACATTGTAACCTTTGCTAATGCGCTGCCCAATGCTCAAAATATTACATTTCAAGCCAGGAACATAGTATACATCTGGCACAAATTTCTACTCTCCATTTCTTGCACAGATACTTACTCAGCCTTTTCCCTTGACAGAGATCTTAGTATCAGTTCCAGTTTTTACTTCAGAATTAACATCTTCATCAAGATTGGCAAACATTGCTATGTTTCCAGTCATGTGATTACTGCAGCCTGAATCTAAGAACCATACATCATCCTGTCTATCTTGTGCTACATTACATGTTAACATCACATTCTTTGGGTTCTTTTCTTCTTTTGCTACATTTGCATTTTTCTTATTACTCATGTCATATTGCTTTTTCCTACACTCATTGGCATAATGCCCATATTTTTTGCAATAATGACACTGGACATTGGATTTGTCATACCTTTCTCCATGAGCATTTTGTTGTCCACCTTGTTGGCTACTACTTTGGACTTGGCTGTGATTCTGATTGATGCTCCTTCCATGAGTATGTGAAGGGTTGTTTCTTCCTCCTCTGTTTTGGCTTTTGCCTCTTCCTCTTCCTCTGCCTTGACCTCTTCCTCTTCCAAAAGGCATC
The DNA here is from genome assembly GCA_034641835.2 of Pinus albicaulis. NCBI lineage: Eukaryota > Viridiplantae > Streptophyta > Pinopsida > Pinales > Pinaceae > Pinus > Pinus albicaulis. The sequence goes on along the minus strand of JAXQQM020084320.1, from coordinate 59,531 downwards.
TGGGTCTTGAAGGCACCCTCCAAAGATGGGTTTACTGATCTTCCCAATCTTTGTTCATGAGTCATCAGTGATGCATGAAGTTCATCAACTGTGAACTTTGAGAGATCCTTTGTCTCTTCAATGGTGGTTACAATAACATCAAACCTTGAGGGTAAGCTCCTCAACACTTTCTCCACAAACCTTCTTTCTTCAAGTGTCTCTCCATGAGACCTTATCTGTGTGACCATCCCAATCACATGTGTGAAGAATGAGTCTATGTTATCAGACTCTTTCATACATAGAGTTTCAAAATCTCTCCTTAGCAATTGTAGTTTTGTTGTCTTCACCTTCTCCATACCTTGATAGGTTGTTTGGGGGGTATCCCATGCATCCTTAAATCTTTTAGCTGCTGCTATCCTTGGAAACACACTCTTATGTACTGCTTGATAGAGATAGAAGAGGGATTTTGAGTCCTTCTTCCTATTTCTCTTCAACAAATCCTTCTCTGCCTGTGTTAAGGCATTAAAGGCATTTTCATCTATCAGTTCATCAAAACCATCTTCAACAAACTCCCATAAATCCTAAGAGGCAAACATGGCTCTCATGGTAATGGCCCAATAATCATAGTTCTTCCCATTAAATTGTGGGAGCTAAGTATTTCCAATACTCATACTAGTGCTGGCTCCTGACATGGCTAGCACTCTGAACTATGTAATAAACTTGACTGTGTTTTTTTATTATTTAAACAAACTGTCTTTCCTTCTTTAGAAGACAAACTATTTCTCTGAGGACTGCACCTTTTTTAACCAAAACAAGACTCTATTTTTTTTTAGAAATACCTGGACTTTTGCTAAGTCTTCACTTTGCTGGAGAACTGTTGTAACAAATCCTTCCTTCAGCTTCTTTGACACCTTCAAAGAGCCTGGAATAGCTCCGATACCATTTTGGAGTTTTTGAATATTCCAAACACACAGGGAGAATAAAAATTCTCCTCCTTTAACATAGAGAAATGCAAAAATTCTTGCTTACTAGTAGACAAAGATGGCATAAAATGCTTCTATTTCATTAACATAAAACAATATTACAGAATGGTTCTTTTCTTCCTCTATCAGAGGGATTTACAAAATGAACTGGACTGCTACAAAACACAGTGCTCACAAATCTTCTCTCTGTCTCAAAACGCACATATAGTGCTCTGTTTTACTTCACTATGTTTTCTCTGCCTGTGGCCTTTTTCTTTACACAATCTTCTCCTGTATTACATAAGCCTATGAGCCTTTTTTGTTTTTATATGCTGCAGCATTTATATCATAAAAACAAAACATAAACGAAATTTCGTTAAACAAACTAACAAACACGGATTTCAAACTTTCAAACAAACTGAATTGTAAACGTTTCGTGTAACAAATGCACATGTCGTCAGCGAGGCTGAAACTAGCACGAACGCAATCTGATTGGCTGGCGCTGGGCCCACCGGAACTCAAATGATTTACAAACTAGATTCCATAAAACAAATTCACGTACCAAAAGTTGAAGGTGACATCAGGCCAAAACGAATGCGATAAATGTTGATTGGTCGATGAGCGGTGTGTTGGCAGGTGGGACCGGCTTCCAATCAGTGATCGGTGATCGGCGGAACAATGGTGCTATGGACGGCTTGGAAATTTGTGAAGAGATATTGCGATGAGCGATATTGGCATCGGCAGATTGGCGGACAGATGAACAAAATAACTTGACAACAAGCGATTGCGATGTACATTGTGCGTTGTGCACTATCAGCATCGACACATCGCATCGCAATACAAACTTCGCCGCATCGGATGAGCTGATGGGCGGATGGTTATTGCGATGTGCGATGTGCGATGGATCCCACAGCGGAGATCACATCGTCGCATCGCAAGTGTGCAATGGAACAATACATAGCGCAAGGCTTTTAACATGTAGCGCATGCGATATGTGATATCGCATCACACGAAATACATCAGCGGTAAAACATTTTGCGGATGGGGCTTTAACATTTTTCCTTTGCGATGTGCGATGTGCAATATTGCACCATCGCATCGCATCGGAACTTCACATCAACAAGACACAAAAAAACAATTTGCGATATAGCGATGAAGCAATGAAGTGGGGACCACAATGACGTGGCTCCATTAAAAAATTAAAGGACTTGGCGCATGAATAAAAATTTGTTTGGTGAGGGCTTAAAAGCCCGATAAGACTATTTTTGATAAACTTTGTTGTTGTGTGGTTTGAACCATGAATTCTTCACTTCCTCTACAAAATATGGTTGCACCCATAAACATAAAAAATTCCTTATAGCTCCATTTAAACACCTGTTAAATGCACAGAGGTGTGCACTCAACCTTCTGCCCCTGTTGTACTCTGTTTCTACCTACACGGGGTTTGCAGGTGACTTTAATATTTTCAACAATTTGATTCAGGCTATTGAATGATGAATCGTGAATTTAATTGGTTTCTTTTACATTTTTGTAAATTGAAATTTTTTTTTGAAGAGATTACTGAAACTAGATACATAGGTTTTAGGCGTAAATTCCTTCCTCACCCCTCCCTTTACATGTCCACCACTATCAAGTTGGCAGGGAAAGTAGAGGTGCTTCATCAAAAAACATAAAAGCTAGCATCTTTGCAAGGGTTGCTCTCACCTGGCTGACAAATTAGATAGAATGAAGTGGTTTGAAAACTAAATTAATTCAACAAATAATATTTATTTTTTATTTTTCCAGGTTACGAAGCCTGGGAAAACCCCAGAGTACTTCTCCTCATTAGAGGATGGTACCCAGGGTAAACCCTAGAATCTTTGGGGCACAAGGCTGGTCAAAATAAGAACTTGAAGCCATTACAACAGTATACTCAATATGAGCTCAACTTTTTGTGAGAATTGAACCTGGGTGGTTAGGATAATTCCTCCTAACCACCTGAGAAAAACCCAATTGACATCCACAAGTTATATTTCATAGCAATGTTTTTGCAAATTAATAAATAGATATGAGATTTGGTGGGTAGCTTAGCATTGTTAAATTAGATGGATAAAGTAAATATTTTCTACTTATAAAAATAAGACATTCAGTGAATGTTTCTTTAGTTACTCCTGAAACAGATTTTCCTGAAGAAAATATATATATATATATATATATATATATATATATGTTATTACTAATTATTGTTATGCCAAAAAATTTGCCCTGTTTATTAAAGTTCTTGTCTTTTAATCTATGAAGTTTGAGACGTGAGAAATTTGGAGAATTTTAAAAAGAAAATACAAAATTTAAATTCTCTTTCAAAATAACATTTTAAGAATAAAGTCATCTAATTACCAGCATAAAAATGTATAACTTGAATAAAACATCTCCATATTCGAAACAAAGACACAAAGTGAAATTGTACACCATATAACCGGATCTTGTTTGACGAACCATTACTTCATATGCTTATGCAAGGATTTGCAGTGAAAATAATTTATAATCATGTCATTGATGAAGGGCTTGGGAACTTTAGATTTATTATGGGTTTGGTTTCTGAAAACAACATCATCATCCCACCTCATTTTCACATTAAAATATGTAGGATTGAGAAATGGGTTTCCATATATCAACTCTACTTCTTTTAGTTTTAAATCCTATTTTTGTTTTTTATGCTCCATACACTTCTTCTTTTCAGATATTTCATTTCTTATCTATTCTAATTCTTCCAATAAGGTTTTTGTCTCATCCAGTAAACCATTATTACAATAAAACTCCATTAGAGCATCCATAATTGAAATTTGAATACTATTTTTTGCATCTATAATTTCCGAAAATGTTTCTCTTTCTTTCTTGATAGAGCCATAATGCCCATATTCGAAGATCAAGCATTCATATATAACTTTATTTGGCTCATAGCCCAAGCTAGTGATCTTCTTGTAGACCAATTCTACCTTTTTCATAAGCATAGCCTTACCATAATTGGTGATCATTGAACTGAACGTTGATAAAGTAGGATTCTCCTTTGACAGGAGCACGCTCTTAAATACTTGTTCCATTTTTCTAAAATCTTGATTCTTTCCATAATCATATATAAGTAAATTGAAAGTAATGATATCTAGTTTACATTTGTTTTTCTTCATACAAGCAAGAACCTGCTCCATTTCTATGAGAATTCAATGTTTACCATAAGCATCCATCACACCCTTATAAGTATAAGCATTTGTCCCAATATCATTTTTTTCAACATCCTTAAATAGTGCATTAACCTTATCCACCTAGCAAGCTTGAGTATAAGCCTATGAAGAATTTTGTAGGTTAAAATGTTGGGTTGACATCTAACTTTCTCCTTTATTTTGTCAAAGTATCCATAGGCTTTTGCAAGAGCCCTTTCCTTATCTTTAGTATGCAAGTGTGCTTGGAAAACTGCATTCTAAACATAAATGTTTAGTCAACATCTAGTCTTGTGAGTCTCTGAAGAGAGCCGCATGGCCAGCCAAATTTGGCCCTTCTTTCCCATGATTGATATCAACTTGGAATAAACACCGTTGTCTGGTGGTACCAATCCTATTGTTGCATCCATCCGAATACCAATGCTAGTTTTATCAGTTTTATCCACAACAGGAGGTCCTGAGAGATGTTCCTCTGAGCTTCATTTCCTCCATGATCAAAACACCTTATCTTTTCAAATTTCCAAAGCACTAGCAGCCCCAAAATTTGTATGTGCTAACAGAACTGACCTTTTTTATTTTTCTAAAGGGTAAAATCCATTTGTATATAACAAGTAAAAAATCATAACTTAAGTTTGAAGTCAAATTCACTAATAATAGTAATAGAACTCTTCTTAAGGACCTCAATATAGAATATTATCATAAAATAATGAGCTTACATGATAGCTTATATCCCACTATACTATATCTCAAGAAATGTTCTAGAGGCCCAATTATTGAATTTATGTAGCATGAGTTTCAAATTAAGGTTTTTCTCCATTCTATTGTGAACCAATATGACCAATGTCCAAATGTTTAGTTAAGATATCTATTAGATGGAGTGGTCTCAAACAAGTTTTGCAAATGCATAATATTTCTTGCTGAGTAGTTTAAATGGAGCGCCATACTCAACAATTTGTCCATCCTTTAATAATTGAATGAAATCACTATTAATAAGAGATGGAACCCAATGTGATATAATTATGTTTGTGTAGCCTGAAAATTGGTGGCGAATTATTTTTTGAATAAACCCATCCACTGAGATCATCTTGGTCTCCACAAAACAAAGACGCCGTATTACCTAGGATTGTATCATGTTCATATTTAGACCATATTTTATTTCTATTGCCATACAATCCACCATGTTCATCACCTCTTTTAGAGAAAATAAAATCTGTCATAAACACTTGTATTTGCACCCTAAATGAGGTCGTAATGATTCTCAAGGTAATATGGAGTTCTCGCTAGTACTCATCCAAAACAGACTTGAATTATATGGATGCAGTTGCATTCACATGGGAGCCATTATCTGCAGGGATCATTTGCTAGGGTGGAAGAACACCAAGTCAATGAGTCCATCGATTGAAAGAGCAGCCAAACCATACTTCAGATTTACCATTCAAAATTGTATTATATGGGCTGTAAAACACTGTAACAGAATTCCTAGCTTCAACTTTACTAGGTTCAGTGTAGAATATATTTTTTTTGCGACTGTCGAAATAATTTCATGGTTTTTTCCTTCCTTTCTGCTTCTAAAAGTTCCAATTTCTCAAGCTTCTTGCTTGCACCATCCTCTCTTTCTCATCTCTCATGCAGTAATTTCAAATAGATTTTTCGTTCTTCTTCAACCCAGAAGAAATATTATGGAATAGACTTGGGCACAATAGCATGAAAATATCGATAATTGTTATTTTAGTACACCATAGCACTCCGAGGAGGTCCATTAGCAAATTACCAATTGAGCATAACATCTTGCTTTGGAACCACCACATCCATAGTCCACCAGCCACCATTTTATGCACTATCATAAAACAACTTCCGAACAATTATCAATGCATCTATCCAATTTTTTTAGGCTCAGTGAATCCAAACCTTTGAATAAAAATAAAGTGGACAAGAAGAAAAATTGTAATAGAGTTTCACTTTATCTCCTCCTTTAAAATCAACAGGCTGAATGCACCACAAACCATCAAGAGACTTTGCTCCCATATGCATGGTTGACCATGTTTTTTCTTGTCTTTCAGCCACTTGCTTCTTTTCCTTTACTCTATCTGCTTCCTTTGGATCATTTTCTTCCTCTACCCTACGCCGCTCTACAACCTCTCTTTCTTTCTCAGCTTGCTTTGCACGAAGATGTAATTCAGTGCATCTACACTATCATAAACTGCGTCAAAAATATTGATAAATATGGTATAATCTTGTTAAATCTTTCTCCCTTATTTGTTTACAATTTTTTCTATCCTGCAATAGCACCTCTTGAGTCAAATCTTCCCTCTACACCCCTTAATTTTTTCTCTTCTCTGTCCAATCTCCTTATTGATTCTTTATTTATCATTGTTTTTTGTCTACCATAATGCTATTTTATTCAAAAAAAAATATATAAAAATGATACTTACAAGAAAATGTGATGCTTAGCATTTAGGTGTCCATTGAACATAAGTATTTCGAATATTATGAAGAAATCTGATGCCAAAACAACAGTGGTCTAACAACAATCTTCATCCAAAAGAGAAAATGTTTCTTGCCCAAGAATTATGTTCTAAGTCATATAAAAAGCACAAATTTTTGAAGCAATAAATTGTTAAGGACAGTGGTGGAATTTCCAAGTATGCCTACAGATGCATATAGTTTATATGGTATTGAAGCTGCAAAAGAAAAAAAGAAGGAAGAAAATCCAAAGCTGCAAAGGGATGAAATTGGTGGTGCTTGTGTGTTTTTTTTTGGCATCTGTTTCTTCAATCAGAAAGTGTAAATGCCATTTTTGATTCTCCTGAGATCCTTCATGTTCTTTATCAGAAGAATCTCTTAGTCCAGCTCCTAATCTTGGTGGTGGTTGGTATTTTAGATGTTTTATTTGCTAACTCATGGGTTTATAAAAAAAATTTCAATGTACAAGCAACACCCCTTTTTCTAATCGTTTTGATACTTTTTTAAGGGTTTTTGAGATTTTTTCTCACCAATGACCTTCAATTTTTGTAAAAATCATAAATAAAGAAAGTGATGAGATCCTAGAAATTTTAAACTTTAGTGTTTTCAAAAATTGGGAAAATGTGACATGAATCATATGAAATGTTTATTTCCATTAAGCATGAGGGTATAATTATTAACTTAAATGGTCTTTAACACAATCCCTCTAGATTTGTCTCTTCAAATGTGAGGGCACCCACTCGCAGAAAGGACATGTTGGGAGTTTAAACTTTAGTGTTTTCAAATCTTTGGCACATATGACATGAATCATATGAAATGTTTATTTCCATTAAGCATGAGGGTATAATGATTAACTTAAATGGTATTTAACACAATCCCTCTAGATTTGTCTCTTCAAATGTGAGGGCACCCACTCTCATGTTCGCATTTACTGATATTAGCCTTTAGGAAAAGATAAGAAAATATAAATTGGACTATTGTATCAATCCATGTGAACATGATACCCATTCACCCTCTCACACACTCAATGTGAAAATTTTGTCTCCTAAAGGACATGATTTGGGCAATATATCAGTTGCCTCAAAAACTTAGGTTCGAGTCAATTCTTCATGCAACATGATACTAAGAAGTTGCTAAGTTGTATCCTAATATTATGCTAAATTGTTCAGCATCAGTTCAACAATTTTAGATGACTCTCATGGTGTTGAAATGCTATTTAATCTTACAAGTTGGCATACTTTCCTAGTCCCACAGTGCTGAAAAACATTCCTCAACTATTAATCCTAAAGAAGTCCAATAATGGGTGAACATGGATAGGCCAGCTTGACTTTTATCACATGTCTTCCATCTCACTTAGACACTTATTTTGGGAAATCTTACACATTTACTATGTTAGTTGGCTAAGGCCTACGATGAGAAAAATAAATAACAAGTGTGTGCAAGCAGCAACACACTTGACTAGATTGAACTCGGCCTAGTCTTATGATGGATGTACATTTTAAGGGCTTCTTTTCTAATTCAAAATCACTGAAGATATATAAACTGACTATTTCATGTCACCTACAATTCCAATAGTGCACATGGCAAGCTTCTCTGCAAATCTTTTTTTTTGCATATGGTAGGCCTCTGAATAGACTAAGCTTGTACTAGCATAATGTAAACATGACCTGCAAGTCACCACTATGTTTTGGTTTTTGAAGGCTGCTGCATTATTGACTGACTAGTGAAGTATCAACCAATGAATAATTTTCAATATTTGGGGAAGTCACAATATATATTATTTGTCTTGCAGATTGGCCTCTTGACCAATTTTCTCTAGGAATTCCTCTTATGAAAAAATAATTTCTTTCCTAACAGGTTATGACCCTGTTGAAAATACCAGGTTCACTAGAACATTCAAAGAAAATATCTAATGCACTCATCATGCTACCACTACAAGTCATTGCAGAAAATAGAAACCAAGGTGAAAAAGGATCTACAGCTACATTATAGACGCATTACAGTGACAATACTTCCTTGAATGTCTATTCTCCAACGTCCATAGCATTACCACAAATTATCATAGTTTGTATTTAACTCCAAATAATATGCATTCCAATAAGAAGTTGTCAATCATAATTTTACCTTGTGGTAATGATTTTCCTTATGCCCTACGCTCACTTTCAGTCAAAAACTAGATTTCATATATTGATGACATTCCTACTGTAATATGACTAACTATCAGACAACTATCTCATTGTAATTCTAGATAAAATGAGCAGAGTACAAAAATAATAAAAAAACTAAAAATGATAATAGATATTGCAGGGTAAGAAACTAAATAGGTAGTACGCATGATATGCTATTCCATAATTCACTACCTTTCCCATTTATAAAATAGTTTCTACAACAATTCCGCTACATATTATTTCTTTATGTTGCTATTTATTGAAATTTTGGCTCACATAGGGATTACAATCAACCTTTCCCCAAGAGATAGATATGGCTTATGCAATTGGCATACCATTGTTGTTATTGTAATTAACATTTCATGATAAGAAGTTACAGTTGAAACATTGCCTTTACTTGTTTTGGCTTCCTAATTGTTATGTATGGCATATATAACACCAGTTGTCCATTCGGATTCATACGTGACCAAATGAAAAATGATTTAACTGTTGCTAAATGAAAAAATGTGATAGGCTAGGATTGGAGGGATTTTGTGCAAATTATAATGAAAAATAGAAAAGTGAACGCTTGCACCTCCATTGCAATGATAGTAGGGTTTCCTATTTATAATCTTCTAGACTTATTATTATTATTTTTTCATTTATTTATGGTTGTCTTTCCTTGGTCAAGGTGTTTCTCAAGTTTGTCAGCTCTGAATGCTAAACACACTTCTTGATGTCCTGGAGTGGAAACACCTCACATCTTAGCATAGGTCCAAGATCTATTTCTAGTATAATACTGCAAATTGTGGAAGATTTGGTAAGTGCCTGCTACTGAAATCCTTGCCACTATGACCCAAGTGCTATTTGGCCACAACTAGAAGGTTAGTGGATTGGGCAAAAGAGAATGTTGTGTGCGTTGATGCTGCACATAGGGCATATTTTTGCAAGCCCTTTTTCCCATCATGTGCAAGAGCAGTTTGCATATGCAAGATGCACATAACATTCTCTTTTCCCAATAAAATAACCTTCTAGTGTTGCATGAACTCATAGCCTCTTTAGACTAAGGAGTTGTCCAGAACATTGTCACTATTGTTTTGTAGTTATCCTATGAGTTTAGTCTGATTGCAAGACTTTTGCGTTAACATTCCTTCTCAATGTTTCTCCCATAAGCTCATAGCTACTCGGGTTTGGGGTTGTTCCCTAGATATCTCTTGGGGTCTGGACCAACCTCCTGATCTGTTGGAAACATTTCTATACCTCTAGCAGGTATATCACTTACCATAGGCATTTTTGTTTCTCCAAAATGTTGTTACTCTCACAGAAGGGTGCATTATAAATTAAGATTCATTCTCCCACAACTCAACATATTGTGTGCAATGTGGTCTTGTTGGGCACTAGAACATTTGGCGGAAATTCCGACGGCCAAATCGTCGCTATTCCGACACATTGTCGTCAGTGTCTATTATGTGCTTAGCAGCGTATAAATCAGGAGCCTAATTTATCGTCATAGCTTCCGACAGGGTAAAAGTGTCGCATCACACTTTTCCGCCGCCTAAACAAGCCGCTACTTTTCCGACAGTTTCCTAATCCGCTTTATCTGGATCTTTAAAACTCACGACTACCATGTGGTCCGACGCTTTAAACGTCGCTTCTTCCGACGTCAGAACTCATTACAATTACTTAATGAATGGTCCACGTTTTTGACGCTTGCCATCCGACGCCCCCCCCCCCCCCCCCGTGAATCACATTACAATTATGATTTAAATGTGGTCCGGGACGTTTTTGACGCTTCTTCACTTAAGAATCACAATTACGACGAAATGTGGTCCGACGTTTTGGACGTCGCTCTTCCGACCTCTGTAAACTGTCACAATTACGACGAAATATGGTCCGACGTTTTGAACATCGCACTTTCGACGTCTGTATACTGTCACAATTCCGACGCTTAAAGGACGTCGGAATTGCGACGGAGAGTTCAATTTTTAAAAAAAAAAATTGAAACTTTAAAAGAGGAAAAATGATGTTTTGAATATATTTTATGAAGTAAAACAGTACATGAAGTCATTACATTTTCACATCTAAAGATTTGAACCCAAATATCCATCCAGAAAAGTGGAAGTCCCACCCCATACAATGATAGAAAAATACCCCATGTCACATACAGGGACATGATATAAAACCCAGTAACGGTCCACATGGAGATTATCGACAATCTGAGAAAGCATCCAAATATGCCCAAGGCATCTATAAGAAAGTGAAATAGCAGTATGTAGAATAGTAAAGCAACAGATAGAGTACGTACCGACGTCCATTGTTCCAAACACAAATTAAAGTACCCAAAATCCTTGAACAGAGAAAAACGCTAATCATGTGAGGAGTGTGATATGTCCAAAATATAAAAAGACCATCAGACCATATCAATAAGCCAGCAACATAGACCAGCATAGCTAGTTTTGAAGGCAGAGTGATAAACATTAATCATCTTTTTTTCACAAGAGAAAAAACGTTGTTTTGAATATATTATATGAAGTAAAACAGTCCATGAAGTCATTACATTTTCACATCTGAAGATTGGAACCCAAATATCCATCCAGAAATGTGGAAGTCCCACCCCAGACACTGATAGAAAAATACCCCATGTCACATACAGGGACTTGATATTAAACCCAGTAACGGTCCACATGGAGATTATCGACAATCCGAGAAAGCATCCAAATATGCCCGAGGCATCTATAAGAAAGTGAAATAGCAGTATGTAGAATAGTAAAGCAACAGATAGAATACCGATGTCCATTGTTCCAAATACAAATTAAAGTACCTAAAATCCATGAACAGAGAAAAACGTTAATCATGTGAGGAAGACCATCAGACCATATCAATAAACCAACAACATAGACCAACATCGCTAGTTTTGAAGGCAGAGTGATAAACATTAATCATTTTTTTTTCACAAGAGAAAAAATGTTGTTTTTAATATATTATATGAAGTAAAATAGTCCATGAAGTCATTACAACAATATAGAGACAGATTGTCTCATAGATAAGAAAAATGATAACTGATGTTGTGATGTTTCCTTCTTTTAAGAATGTGCTGGAGGCAGGCCCTATATCTTGGCTTGCTGCTGTCCTCTTTAGTAATTCTATGCTGATTATTTCATTTCACTGATACTCTTTAACTGCTCTGATACTCTTTGACCTTTGTTCATCCTTTATCCTTTTTATCATGTCTTATTGTAGTAAATAATAAAAATTTATGCAAGGATAATATTTACAAAAAGTCTAACATTTCTTCCCACCATTGTATTTCCGGGTACTGTCATTTGTAACTTTCTAGTGTTTCATCAAATTTCGTATGTCCATAATCGTTGATTTGGGAACAAATGATTTACTCTATGCTCAAGACAGCAACTCCAATCCGTCATGAAGGTTTTTCCCTCGTAGGCAATAAGTGATGAACCGGGTTGAAGAACTGCTTGATTATCAGCATGGTCCAATTTTTCAACATAACTATCAAGGTCCATTAGCTTATCTTCCGCAACTATAGGACTGGGCAATCCTCTATTTAACAAAATATTCAATCTTTCTCTGAAGGCAATGATTTCTTCTTGCATATCTGAGCACCTTTGTTCTAAATTCTGTACTAGATTTCTTTTAGTAAAAACTTTCTTTATTTCCAGAATTGTTCCGGTCCTGTCCTGAATACTAATTTCTGCAAGTTGATTCTTAGTGTGAGTATTCAAAAATGTATAAGTCTATTGGCCTCTTCTGGCATATTTCCCAACTCTTGTCTTGATCTCTCAATCTCATCCAGAGCCAATTTAACTAAGTTATTCTGTTCATCCATTATCTGAATTGAGGGCCAAACATCCTTTATTGATTGAATGATATTATCCCAAAGAATATCATTTATTTCTTTTAAAGGTTTCTCCAATGTGAAATCCTTTTCCAATGCTTTGACTCTTTTTTCTAATTTGTTCACTTCTCTTGTTTTATCAGCAACACTCATTTCTGAAAGATCATATTTATGTTCTAGAGTGGCCAATTGTTCCTTTGCTTTGTGAAGCTCTATGGCCTGAATGTTCATATCTTCCATTGACTTTGTTAATTCATCAGTGTTCAAATTTGCAGTGTTGCTCTGTGACAATTCTGCTGGCTGACCTGTTGTTGCTGTACCTGTCACTACTCCTGCTGTAGATACTAGAATATTTTCTTGCTTATCTTTTAATGCATTCTCAAGCTCTTTTTCAGTTGCAGTAAGTTGCTCATTCAATTTTAAGAGAAAATCCATTAGTTCTTCCTCATAATTTTGTTTGATGATTTCTGCAGTCTGTGGATGTCTTGAGGCCGGTAACTTTAATTGTTTTCTCAGAGCTGCAATATCATCATCTTTTTTCTTGATCAAAGCTTCAATACCTTTCACATCTTTAGGATTATGACCCAAACCAATGATTATTTCCTCTAAAGTTTTGATTCTATTATCCTTAGCCTGGGAGGAGGCTTTTTCAAGTTGCAACTGTGTATTAGTATTATCCAAAGAATCCTGCAACTTATGGGTCATCATTGATTTATCCGTCATAGTAGAATAAATCATCTCACCTGTTTGCTTGTGTAGCTCAATTTGATCTAAAGGATGGATATCCTTTACTAAGACTTCAAAATTAGTCCTAACGTAATCTGCAGCTGTCTGAGGCTGCCGCACCTTGGGCTTCAAATGGCTCATTAACATCTTACCCTGTTGGATGTCATAAGCTGACATCAATATTTCCTGATTTTTTGGAGCCATCTTCAAATATTGGTTGTACACTTGAAGTCTGAGTGGATCGTTCCTGGCCTTTATATTGGTGAATGTTCTTTTGATGTCCCAGGCAGTTTTTACTGGAGGTTTGAAAGAAGATATTTCCGCACTTCGTTGCCTCTGTATTCCCGTCCCACCATCAGATTCTGGCCGGTCGACCGTCTTCTCTCGTTCCCCGTCGTCGAGATTTCCGAAATGATTCATCTTCTGGAAGGGGAGTTAATTTATGCCTTTTAACATCTTGTTGTTCAGAAGAGCCACCAATAGGAGTAGTTGTTTCAGCCTCTCTCTTTTTTCCCTTTTCTATATTCAGAGGAGTTTGTAAAATAGAAATTTCCGGCTCACTGATCTGAGTAGGAGGAATTTGTCCTTGACCTTGTTCTTTAGAAGTCTCTGGTTGCGCTGTCATTATGAATTTTTCAATTATTTGTATATCAGGCTCCTTTTCTTTTCCTTTAGATTCTACTGCTACTGTACTAATCTCCTGCAAATTTTGTTGTAAAGTCCTGGCTGAAGAAGATCCCTGCACCTGTTCAAAAGATTCTAGGTCAAGTATCTTTTCAAGATCTTTCATTACATTTTCAACATTGACCTGCTCACTATCATTTTCAACCAATGTCCCTTCTGTCCATTCATCCATATTAGCATATTGTTCTATTTCTGGGATTCTTTGATGGATGTATGGTGACCGTTTATTTTTCATTCTTCTATCATAGATAAAGTTGTTTGGATCATAAGGCACCCAGTAGAAACTCTTTTGTAGTCTGAGATAGTCTTCTAAAACTTTTTCTATTTCCCCGTCCAAATTTCCCTAGAGTTACAAATGAAGGATCAGATTAGCTGATTCTGCTGACGCCTTTTTTCGCATTAAAATGAACACTATATCGAATTTATTTCAGACCGCCTGAAACATTTTAGAAGGCAAAGATCTCCCACCAAGGTTTGGCAAAGCTTGAAAGGGGCACAATTCACATCATATACCTGATCTTCAGAGTTTGTTATAGGTGTCAAACATCTACGTTCGTAAATGCTTGAGAGCTGAAGGATTTTCTTGATTTCATTGCTAATTCTAGGAGGAGAGACTCCTGTCAACAAGGTAGTTGCAGGATGAACAAAAAGGTCGACAAACTCATTATAGGAATAAGGAGAATCAGATTTGTGAGTAATGGCAGACCAAAAGATGACTGACCTAGGATTCCCTTTGGCATCAAGTTTATTAACATAAAAAGGGAAATTTTCTGACTGAAAGTAAATCATGAGATGATATATGACAAAAGAATACTTAAATACTCTCTCATTCTCAAATCTCATGAACTGATCATGGATTTTGTCAGCAATATAAGATGCAAAATCGTACTTGACAGCAGGAGGCTGTCCAGGGGTAAAAATGGATAACAATACTAGGGTTAACTGATCAACATACTCACTAGTATTGAAGCCTATTATGGAAGATATCATGTTTAAAATAAGTCTACCCTCATCAGTAAAGAAATTATAACCATAAGGGGGATGGTTTTTAGGCTGATGCTCTAGTAACATGAAGGTTTGGCATAGGCGGTTTAACTCTTCATGGGATAACTTAGTAGATTTCTCAAGTAATTCAACCATGGACAGGGGAGTGAGAGCTTGACCAGGTTGGAATTGTAGCATTTCATTTATGGATTGAGCAATTATTGGGAAAAGGACATTTTGACTTGGGGATAAAACTGCTCGTTGGTTGGGATCATACTTTGCGGAGCAATAATGGATTAACTCAGGAAAAATATGGACTGAGGTGAGAAAGTACATAGGAAGATTTGATTCCCAAAGTCCAAAGATGTCAGAACCATTCAAATAATTGTCTCTGCAGCGGAAAAATATTCGAAGAGGATTCTCACAGAGACGCAAGTCCTTAATTTGAAAATCCATATCGGCTAAAGGCAAATAATCCAAGTCCTTGTGAGGGGCATTGATGGGCATGACATTCAGAGCTACAGGAACTTCCATTTCTGGTTCTTGTGGATTCAGAAATGGAATTTCGGGGTTTTTGTGGAAAAGGGGCACAATTACCAGCTTTGGGAATATAATTGCAGTTCTGGCAACGAAAAAGACCAAACTGAACTTCTTTTCAGACCTTAGTGCAGAATTAAAACTAAAACCAGGATTTTTTTAGAGAGTTTAGCGGGGAATTGGAATAAATACCTATTTACGGGAAATGAAATGTGTTTAAACAGGCGCTGGTTATGACAGAAGAACCCTGAAATACTCGGCTTCAATTCTCTTCAGCAAGGTAACGGTCATCAAGCGTTAACAATTGGTTTTTGAATTTTGTTGCATGGAAGACTGGCTAGCGCACGGAACAATGAAAATGACGCAGCCGCAATTTGTTTTATTTACAAAGTCAAAAGGGTGGCGGGGAACAATGAAAATGACCCGAAAAAGATTAGGGCGAATTTGATAAGAAATTCGCGTCACAACTCTCCCTCCGTACGCCAACCAACTTCGGACCCGAAAAAGATTAGGGCGGAATTCATTTGGTTTTCGCGTCACAAAATTGGCCGACGTCAGCAGGCTATTTTGGAACGCGAATTTGGTTTGAATTATGGTTTATCGCCGTTTGAAGTCCGACGGGCTCGACTTTTGAACAATTTTCTTATAAAATTTGTGTTGGTTTTCTTTGATAATACACATATTAAAATCCCGCTTAATAAAGAGACAAAATTGTTGTGCTTTCGGAACCTGACCTGAGGATTGGACATGAGTTAACAAACAAAAGGATAGCGGAACCAGACATGCACCCGTGGTCAAGCCCTCTACCAAAACCACGAGCGGAATCACAAAAGCGGGTTGCCCATATCGCACCGCTTTTGCGGAGTAGGCGGTATTTTCTATTCGCGAGCGATTCCATAGGGAAAGCGACACGTGGCGAAGTGACCCCCGGAAAACCACCGTTTAACCCGCGCCATCGCACGTTAAAGTCCGACGTTGGAAGCCGAGCGAAATTGCCAAGAGTCGTTGATTTGGAGAAGGGCCATCGGATGGTGGTCGCACGTTGAACTTGCCCGGAGGTTAACTAAGGTGTGCGGAGGATAGCCAGGTACGATACGAGTGTTTGATTGGTTATTGATATATATAGGTGGGGCCAGAGTATAATGAAATTGTTTAATTAAACGATTGGCGGATAATTAGCATAAGTCCGGAGCGTGATTGTTGTAAGGTTGGGTGGTGAAATATAGAGCCGAAAGTTCATTACAAGTTATTTATTTAAAAAGAAACGTGGAGTATAAATACAAAGTGTTGAAAGTTAAACATTGGTTATAAGGATTGGAGATAATATAAAGTCGTAAATATAAATTAAAGTCCAACCATTGTGGATAGTATTTATTTATCAAATTCTACGAATTTGATAAATAAACCCGAAGAAAGAAGAAGTCAATTAAGACTCAGGCTGGAGGAAAAGAACGGGGTACACCAAGGGAAAATGCTGACAAAGCGATTGTAGACACACCAGCTCTCCTTGGGGGTCCAATTTCAGTTTTGTTGCGTCACATGATGATCTCTCTTCTCTGGCATTTACTTGTATTGAAGATCACTATTCTAGAAATAAGGAGTTATTTTCTCCAAAAATAACCCTAGCCAAACATTGACAATGCATCAAGGATATCTTTCTATGCTTCATAAGCACATTTGTTCTACTTCTAAATCATGTCTTGGAAGTGGTTGTTGTGCTGGAAATTATTCACCAGTTGGTTTCATACCAAAGTCTTTTTCACATTTTCAACATCCAATACATGAAAAATATAATGGTTTAAAACAACATAAATATTTGAAATTTTGCAAGAATTGTCTGGCACACTTTGAATATGAATTTTGAAGTCAAGTGCATGATGTTGTATATGATCAAGTGTCATTTTGAATACCAAATGTTTCACAAGAAACTTCTCAACATGCTACCCTGCAGTAAGGATTAAATGACAATATTGCATCAACTATTTCCATAATAAAAGTGCACCTCGGCCATAAGACTAGACAACTACAAATGTTGTAGATCTAACAAGACCACACAATAAAATGTATTCCACAAGGCCAATACTGTATGAAAAATGAAAAGGAGTTTGCAACCAAAAATACCTTAGGCAACTAATTCAATTAGATACACCAAACCATCAGCAAAAAGGAAAACCAGCCTACTTGGCCTCAATATTTTCAATTGGGTCCTCTAATTCAACCAATAAAAAGGCCAAAACCATAGCATTGAGATACATTTCATTACACTGTCAATAACAATAAAATTTGACTCACCCATAACCCTTTCCTTTTAGACCACTGGGTAACAAATATGTTTCCTTTCACCTTTGAGTTTTCAAATTATGCCTACCAAATCTAAGACATTTAAGAGGGGGAACTAATACAACGTTAAAAGAAAACCAGAGCACACATCTAAAATAACAACCCTCCATGAAAAATTAAAATAACACATTAAAATTTCATATAAGTGGACAAGGAAAGATCCACCGTAGTGAAGTTTCACGTGCAGGGGACCTTCCTTTAAACATAATTTTTTCTCTGACCTGCAATTTTTTTGTCACTGAGCCATCCTTGTTGAAGTACAACTCCTTTTCCATAGCTCTTGTATTAACTACCTTCTCTCTGTCTCGTAATCTCAGAGTCCCTCTTCTGCTTGAGCGATTAAAGGAAATGGGTGAAAAAACTGTAAGAGAAGACAATTGTCTGCCATAATTATCAAACATTGCACCCAACTTCTTCCCCTTTCCATTGTTACCCAATGAGGTAGATGTGGAAATTGTTGTCATACCGCCCAAAGCAGAGGCCATCTTCTCTTATGCTGAATATAGAATTACAAGATCTTCATATTAGTATGAACCTTAAAAAACATGACTCCCATTGCTAAAACCACTTTTAAGTTGTAACAGGCAAACTAAACAACTATCGCAACTTTTGGAAACTTCTGGAGCATTAAGAGAGAAACAACCAAAGAGAAATACAACCACAATCCTCATTTTAATGAGACCGAACTATATATTTTCATTAAGATAATAGAAAGAAATCACGACTATATTAAGGCCACCACAAAACAATCTTTAACCAGTGTCTCTCGCGGCCTTCAGGTTTCCATGCTAGAGGTTGCATATTTTTAATTTAAATTCTTGACCTCTCGTGCCCATCTATGAATGCATCCAATGGGATATATACATCAAATGCTCCTTTATATCCCCAAAAACAAATTCCCTACTACAAGAGCACCAGTATTGATGCATCACCCCACACCATCCCACCCACTAGAAACGGTGAAAAAGGAAACCCGAGAAAACTTCTGAAATATCTCAAGATGACTATATGGGTGGTTCTTATGAATCAACCAACCATTCATAACATGCTCATCAATCCAAACCATGAGTATTATGTGACGATATTCAAGCAGGCACTGAATCGGATTTCTGAAGCTATGTTAGAGAAACCCTAAACTCTCACCGAAAATAGGTGAAATGTGGCACCACTCAGAGATTGACATGTGCCAATTGGTACAAGTGGTAGAAAATTGGCATGCTCAAACAACGAGGTGATGCAGGAATGACATGAGGGAGAAAAAATCAGAAAAGCCCCAAATCTGGAGAACTAAAGCTCATCACCAACCTGAGATTGACAACTTTACATGATGTAACCTATGAAATCGTAAATGGAGAAATCATAGTAACAATAAAGTAACCTATGTAACAATAAATTCGGATTCATCCCGGGAGTGGTAATGGGAGAAATCATAGTGAACAACAGGAAACATGCATAGTTTCTTACAATCAAATAGATGAAAAAACACATACAAAAAACCTAGATAATAATCGTGAACAAGCTTAATATTGAATTATGAACTGTAAAGGAACTTACAAAATGTGACATTACGAACCTGGTCAAGCGCACAAGCAAAAATATCCTGGACATGACCCCGGTTGACAAGTTGTATTGCTCATGATGCAAGAGGATTTGTACCTGCACTGCCAAGTCAATCAAAATCCATCATTATCTATACAATAAATACAAGTAATTGATGTAGTATTTTTACTCTAAGATGCATTCTTATGATAATGTTAGAACATATGTTGAAAATTTCCAAACATACCTGAATAAGCTCCTCTTCGTTTCAAGAAAAATTTATTGGAGTCGCATGAACTTGGAACAAGCCTCCCACGATCTGAAAGAGTAGCAACTAAGTCAACAGTGACTTTTTTGTTGCTACACTGGATCGAGGGTGGTTTTCTCCAAGATTAAATCGCTCCAATAAATTATTCTCTACTAAACAGGGCCAACCACGTGAAGGTGGAAGCTCTTATGGCCCCTCCCCCCCGCCCTCACATCACTCTCAATTCCCCAATACCCAATCTATATTTCATTTTTTACTTTCATGAGCATAAAAAAAAATATTCAATAACTAATAAAAACACAATTCAACAAAAAGTACGCAAGGAAACATTGCAATTAATGCTTGACATAAAAATAGTATGATAAATGAGTTTTTTATATAACGCAAAAAACGTTCCAAGTATGGTCATTGGTAACGTTCCAAGTATAATACAATATTTTACATTATCGAATTTTCTTTTTCTTCTTCCTATTTCTAAAGCTCCTAATTACATCATCAATATCATCATGCACTGCTCCTATTTCGTGCCTTTCGACCCGCACTGCTGACCTAGTTGCGTAGTCACGATGTCTGGTCTCATCCAGTGACGGGGCATCGCCTACAAAAACAGATAATATTAAATTTTAATTGTCAGTTTTTAAATATCATTGAACTAGTTCGGTAATATTAATAAAAAAAATTGCAATGAGATTATTTACCTGTTGCACCAGTTGTCGGCGCTGACCTAGTTGCGTAGTCACGATGTCTGGTCTCATCCAGTGACGGGGCATCGCCTACAAAAACAGATAATATTAAATTTTAATTGTCAGTTTTTAAATATCATTGAACTAGTTCGGTAATATTAATAAATAAAAAAATGCAATGAGATTATTTACCTGGTGCACCAGTTGTCGTCGTTGGGACTGTTTCCCTGTCTTCCTCTTTGGTGGTAAGATCCTCAAGGGAAACATTCTCTGTCATTTAAACAAAAAACGTTATAAGGATAACCATCAAGGTATAATTAGAAAAAATTATAAGTGGAAATTAATTACCGTCACGGCCCTCACTGATAGTAGCATTATCGGCCTGGTCCCTACTACAATGATCAGGTTGCACGTGAGGATCATCTATATTTGGCTCTAAAACTGGGTTATTTGCGTCGTCGGTAGTGTTGCTCCCCTGATTTAAACAAAGTTGTTAGACATTAAATTTATGGATGAAAACAAACATATTGAAAGGTTAATGTTTTACCTTATCATGCATTCTGGATCTTGGGACCTGCCCCAAGCTTATGCGACGTTCAACTACGGCTTGATAGCCGAAATGGAAAGTGATATTTTTATCTTCCTCTGTTGTTTCTGTTCCGAAGTCATCACCCTACATTACATATGTCTGTGTATTTTTAATCATATTTGATAGGATTACAAAAACGTTGCAAGGCGATACAATTAATTATAAGATGTTTAGCTACTTAATTACAATTCTTGCGGCCAATTTCAAGTAGCCGCCCTGGCCTAGCTTGTGATGGCCCTTTTTTTCAATCCTAGCTTTTGTTGCCTTTGAGGTGTCAGGCAACCTAGCATCAAAAGATTAAAGTCAGATATGACGTGGCACACTTTTATTTTAGACATGAGAAAATTAAAGCTATTGAATTAAAGTTGTAATACCTTGCGGGTCTAGTTGGTATTTTTCCTTCTTTCTTTGCCCTTTTCTCTTTTCCGTCATGGATGAGTGCTCTCCACTCACTCTCTGGAACTGTGAGAGGACGCTCATATCTAAGGTTAAATTGCAATTGCGTCCTATAGGTGTCCCTGGTATATTTCAAATATTTGCCGGCAACCTGAGCCACCGCTGTTCTATCAAATATGCCGACCCCAAAAAGGGTTTCTAGATAATCTAGAAGTTCTTTTTTCAGGTTGGAACTCTGGGAATTCAACCCTGTGCATATGGTTAGGCCAAAAATTACCAACGCATGGCTCTCCAGATACCTATAGAACTCATTGTTTCCTACACAGATTTAAAAAAAAGAAAAAAGAAGAAGATATTATCATTAATTTAAAAATAAAAATCGTGATAAATATGTTTTAGATAAAGTACATGAAATAGTTAAAATATTAAAATTTACCTGGGAGTTGTACATGCTTTATAGGGACACCTTCATCGTTCACCAACAACATGCCATTAATGGTCCCTGTGTAGCTGACACGTGTAGCTCCAGGAAACGCAATAATGTAGTTGGCCATATCAGCCTCATCATTGCCAACATGTTCAGCGGTTGGCTGGGTGTCTGCTTGGGCAGGGTGTGTTTCTTGCCTGGCACCTAAAGGAGTAGAAGGTGTACAAGAGGGTTGTTGGGCAATCTCTTGCCCTTGTGTCCCACTACCACCAACACCGGTTTCAGCAAGTGCCAGTAAATGCTACATACAAAAGAACTTTTTGTTAGTTTAGTCAATGTAAAAATAAAAAATCAAACTATCACAATTCATCTCATGCAGAACAAAAAAAATATCCTTTTGACTTTTTATTATTACCTGATATCTTTCTAGCTGGCTCATAAGTTGTTTTATCTTCTATTCTGTTTCAGGTGTTTGAGGCGCGTCTATCAAAGTATTAAATTCCGACCTTGCATCTCGTGCCTTTTTTCGCAACAAGAACACTGGAGATAGGGATGAAGAAAGCTCTTTCTCAAAGAGGGAATCATCAGGCGTACCATGGCTAGGTGTCTGCATATTTGAACAAAATTAATATTATTTCAATTATGTAAATAACTAAAATACCTGAAGATAGAGCAATGTTGTCACTTTACATGTTCTTCCGCTGGCCTCTTTCCGCGATCATCCCGTCTCTGGGTTGTTCCTGCACTGCTCTCATCAGTCTGCCACATTGCAATAAAATTATAAACGTAAAAACTTGAAAACAATATCTAACTTAAAAACACAAAATGAAAACTGAAATAATTTCTAATAAGACACCGGACGACAAAGTTAGAGTTTCAAATATGCCTTGCATTGAATTCATTCCTGGAAACATGTCATTGCACATTAAGGCACCCAAACAAGAGACGAGTTGACAATGAAGACCTTATTGAATATATTGTTGGAGCAACTTCTAGTAAACTTGTTGTGAAGACCTTGAGGACATTTTTTGAGCAACATTGTTGACGCTGATGGTATAGCATTGTTGGAGACGATCTTGAAGGGCCTTGAAGTGAAGCTTTTGGAGCAACTATTGAAAAATCCTTAGAGCATTTAAGTAAGGCACTTTCTATCTTCCATCACCTTTTTCCTTTCAATATCCTTTAAATGATTTTGTTGATATTTAATGTTTGAAATCGCGTTATAATTCCTTGATTATATGTGTTTGGGGACTAGAATAATTTCACACTAAACCATGCAAACTTAAAAGTAACTTAACAGATCCATAAAGTAATAATAATCATAATTCCTAATTTCCTATTGTACGATATTATGCAAATTATTCAAACATGAAGCAATGAAGACATGCAATGTCTGAATTTCAAGATTGATGAACCAATACAAGAAGTTAGAAACTACAACTTTGATTCAATACTGTGTGTCCTAACTCCAGGAAGGAATCTAGTTTGTAGTACAGAACATGCATCGTGTATTATCAATTCTTAATTGACAACAACTAAAGGTCATCTACATCATCAATTCCTTCCCATGTGTTTTTATGTTATATTCCTTATAAAAGTGTCAAATTTCTCTCAAAGTAAGCAACCACTGAATAAAATAAAAAATAGTTGAGATATGATTGAGAAATGGTCATTTATTTCTTGAAAGGATCTTCACAATTTCTTTGGTTGTTTTTCATCTCAAGAAACAAGAAATGACCCAAGAAACTATCGTGATGTAATATAAGAAACAACACGGTGCAATGGCCATTTTCAAAGCCAAATGATGTCCATTGAGGACATGGCCTTTATTTGGTTCCTGTTTCATAGGAGTTTTGGGTATAAATGGAACTTTTTTGTACCATTTCCAGTAGTAAAAAGGGAAAACCTTCTTTTCCATGGGAAATAATTTACCTTTCCTTTTTCAAGATAATCTAAATCACAAAAAATATGAACTATACTGCACACATTCTTGGATAATGTGAAAGTGCAAAAGGAATACCCTACACAAGTGATGCACACATGTACACTTGAACACTAACATATTTTTGTAGTTGAAATGCAATGCTTGTTTTCATTTAAATGTAGGGTTTTTAAAGAAGGGAGAAATAATGGCTGCCAATTTAATAAGCGTTTCTTTGGGAAAAATTTAAATCTTGTACTGGGTGATGAAGATAATAGAGGGTGTTGAATCTTGATTCTTGACATTGTGTTTAACTTGAATAACTCAAATGATTATAAATATCAGTTGATGAGTTATTTTTTCAAGTATGTCACTCAAAACTCTTATGTCAAAGCATTGTATGATGGCTAGCATTTTCTTGTTTCCCTTTCTTCAGTTCAATGTAAAAATTATATTAATATATTGGAGCACGAATGATAAATACAATTGTTTGCTCTGCAGTATATCCATCCCCAATATTATGAAAAGTTTTCTCAAGTGGAGCTATTTGGTTAGGCTGTAGGGTCAACCCTCTATAGGAGGAAGGGTCTGCAGTAAGAACTTACCATTTTGCAAGAGCTCAGGGCGAATGCTGTTCTGCAAGAGCTGAGGGCGAATGCTGTTCTGCAAGAGCTCAGGGCGAATGCTGTTCTGCAAGAGCTCAGGGCGAATGCTGAGGGAGAATGTTGTTCTGCAAGAGCGGAGGGCGAATGCGCGCGTGATATCAGATGTTAATGTAGCACACATGTACATTTGAACACTAATAGATTTTTGTAGTTGAAATGCAATGCTTGTTTTCATTTAAATGTAGGGTTTTTAAAGCAGGGAGAAATAATGGCTGCCAAATTAATAAGCGTTTCTTTGGGAAAATTTAAATGTTGTATTGGGTGATGAAAGTATATTAATATATTGGAGCACGAATGATAACTAAAATTGTTTGCTGCGCGATGCTCTCCGGCCCCGAGGTGTGAAAAGTTTCTCAGGGTAGACTGTTGGTTAAGTTGTAGGGTCAACCCTCTATAGGAGGAAGGAGCTGCGGTAAGAACTTACCATTTTGCAAGAGGCCGAGGGCAATCTTTGTTCTGCAGAGGGCGAGGGCGAATCTTTACATTGCGGGAGCTCGGGGCGAATGCGCATTGCGAAGCTCGGGGTGAATGCTGAGGGCGAATGGTGTTCTGCAAGAGCGGAGGGCGAATGCGCGCGTGATATCGGACGTTAATGTAGCACACATGTACATTTGAACACTAATAGATTTTTGTAGTTGAAATGCAATGCTTGTTTTCATTTAAATGTAGGGTTTTTAAAGCAGGGAGAAATAATGGCTGCCAAATTAATAAGCGTTTCTTTGGGAAAATTTAAATGTTGTATTGGGTGATGAAGATAATAGAGGGTATTGAATCTTGATTCTTGACATCTAGAGAGAACCCTACAGCCTAACACAATCCAATGGAATTGACCAAAAAAACCCCAAATAGAGTCAACCCTACTATAGGAGGAAGGCCTAAGAACTTACCATTTTGCAAGAGCTGACGGTGAATGTTGTTCTGCAAGAGCTCAGGGCGAATGCTGAGGGAAAATTCTGTTCTGCAAGAGCTGAGGGCGAACGCTGAGGGCGAATGCTGAGGGCAAATTCTGTTATGCAAGAGCTGATCAGGGCGAATGCTGTTCTGCAAGAGCGGAGGGCGGATGCGCGCGTGATATTAGCTATTGCCACGGATACGAAAAAATAAAATCATTTTTATGTAGCGTGCATATAAGTTTCGTATTTGCATTTAGCGCGCATATCAGTGTCGTTATACCGACGGCGAAAAAGGCGTCGCTATTGCAACGAAGGTCTCCAAACGTCGCAATTACGACACTTAGACATTGTGTCGCACTTGTAGTCGTCGCAATAGCGACGCTTTCGGACATAGTGTCGCCAGTGCGACTTCTTCCTCCAAACGTCGCAGTGGCCACACTTTTAAGTGTCGGTATTGCGACACCTTAAAACTTACTATAGGAGGAAGGCCTAAGAACTTACCATTTTGCAAGAGCTGACGGTGAATGCTGTTAGGTGGGGGGGCGAATCTTTGAGGCAAGTTACGTGCACGGGGGGGGGCGAACGGCGAGGGGCGAATGCGAGGGCAAATGGCACGATGAAAGAGTTGATCGGGCGGAGACTATAGTCCCATGCGGGGCGGAGGGGGGGGGGGGATGCGCGCGTGATATTAGCTATTGCCACGGATACGAAAAAATAAAATCATTTTTATGTAGCGTGCATATAAGTTTCGTATATGCATTTAGCGCGCATATCAGTGTCGTTATACCGACGGCGAAAAAGGCGTCGCTATTGCAATGAAGGTCTCCAAACGTCGCAATTAAAACACTTAGACATTGTGTCGCACTTGTAGTCGTCGTAATAGCGACGCTTTGGGACATAGTGTCACCAGTGCGACGTCTTCCTCCAAACGTCGCAGTGGCGACACTTTTTAAGTGTCGGTATTGCGACACCTTTCTATAAACGTCGGTATAGAGACGGTTTCGGGCGGGATGGAAAAAAGTTGGGGAACTTTCCGACATTTGGTCAAAAGCGTCGGAACCAAGTGTCGGAATTTGCGCCAAATGTAGTAGCATATGCTCATACACCTAGCACCCCACCAGTGTACGCATCTGCAAAATCTCTACTTTGTCCACCATAATATTGTGTCCAAAGATCAGCATTCGCCCTTCCGATGTAGGTTTAAATGGTTTATACCTTCTAGGTAGATGCTTGTGGCACTCCTTCCTGTTTCCCACAGAAACATAGACTATCTTACAACCAAATCCATCATCAGACTGATTTGCAAAAATTTCGATGGCGTTGTGGTGAATATCACAATTACCACGCAATAAGTTCTAGGGTGGCTGACCATCAGAGAGAATTGAATGTGTTACATTGTCGTCCACCACCTTAGTTGCATGCAGTAAGGCTTCCATAGCCTCCAAACCATCAATTTCATGGAGAAACCTCGTGAGGTCCTCCATGTGTCCCACCTTGATCAACAAGGGACGTCTGGAAGACAAGTGTATAAAGACTAAGAACCGACGATTATAATTGATAATAAGCCTTATCTGATTGGAATACACATGCCAGTCTCCATATCATAAAGTCGGCTTAAATCCAGTTATATAATAAATATATAATTATTAGCCCAATATCTTAAGTCGTAAAGAATGGTCTAGTGAGAGGTAGATCATCTGTCGTCAACGCCACAGGTTCCATTTTTTATGCACTTCAACATAAATACATGAAATTACAAGGTAGGTGGAATAAATTATGTAGTAGAGTCGCCCGTTCCTCCCATTATCAACATTCAAAATCCATTGCGAATGATTATCAGGACACGGTAGCGAGAAAAGTCACTAAACAGTCACTTTCGGTCACTGGGGTAAACACATTTGCCCGGAGAAACATAAAAAGAAGAGGGAAATTTTTCACCAAAGTCGATAAAAAAAAAACCGAAAAAGACTATGATAATCCCCCACCAACTAAAAAATACTATGATAATCCCCTGCCACCTAAACACCACAGGATTTCACTTACAACAGCATCAAAAAGAGAAAAACATTTGCCGAGATGCCACCATCGATGGCATATCTGAACTTGGAAATCCGTACATAGTTTTGGCCGGTATAATGATTGAAGCAAATCCCCCCATGTCACAATTAATATCTGGATCTTCTCATTAAGATCCATGTTCCCATTTCAAAAATAAATAGCTAGATATTAAAACTAGACACCGAGTGGACCAAAAGGAAACCAATAATCTTAGTGATTAACAGAGATGATTGCACCTCCACCTCGCGTAGACACAATGTTGAAACAACACAAACTCAAAATTATACATCCCATATACAGTCTTCATTCACCGAATGTGCGATACCTCTTTAAGTCCTTCAGAGCTGAGAAAATTCTTTTAAAAACTGACCTCTATAATCAAGAGTGTCCTCATGGCTTCCAAATACTTGTAACTTGTCATTTTCTCAAACGATTTAATGAATTAATTCTGTATCATCAGAGGTAGAGGGTTGTGTAATTTCCTTTTTCCCAAACTTTCTCATCAAAAATCCATACACAAAAGTTCATTTCAAACCAAAAATGTATATACATTACTATTATTTGTGAGGAAATAAATTTGACAGGGTCCAAATGGCCTCCCCTCTCTCATGGGGACATGCAAGTTCTCCCCACATTACAAATTATGGTTCCACTCCTTTAATTATTATGCAATTTATTTGGCACACAGGGGATTTGAAGATGTTGGTTGGCAGGAGGAGGAAGTCCCTCCTTAAGAAGCTATGCAAAAGTTTGAATGTGTTTTAGGCTATTGAGATGTAAATGGGCAAAGTTCCCCTTATAGGTGGCACACCCATGTTCATTTCATAGCAACTGAGCCCATGTGGAGGGCATCGAAATTCATGCTAAATCAGATTATGTTACATATGACACCTCTTAGAATGTTAATGAGAATGACATCTCTTAAGTGATCTGGATTTACGCAGGAATGCAACAGAATATACATATAACCATAATTACAAATATGCAGCAGAAATAACACTTCATTTCATTAATATCAAAGAACTGAAATTTGCTTACAGACAGAATGAAAATAAATAGTTAGGGCACTGGTAGCTTATGTTTGAGAAGAGATGTGGTGGCTACATGCCTCTAAACTGTGTTCTGATGAGGCTCGAGGACCTATTTATTATAGAGAAACAATGGAAAACCATAAACATCCAAAAACATAATCCTAGGAGATGAAGTGCTAAAACTATGGGCCCCGTTTGGGTAAATTGTTGTTTCAACTTCTTGGGGTCATAATTTCGGCATACTATCTCCGTTTGATGCGTATGATACATTGTTAATAATATCTATCTGAGGAATATAGCTACTGACAGTGAATATCAATTTTGGAATGGAATCATATTCACTAGATGCACGATGTCCAAGAAACATTGTTTAGGGCCTCAAAATAAATTCGAAATTTCAGGACCCGAAAAACTGCTAAAAATAGTAAGTTGTGCCGAAACTGAAAAACTGAAAGAGGCAATGGTGGGGCTCCAAGTGGAATAGGTGGGTGGTGACCAATATCCACCTTGATCACTCCTCCCCCCTTAGGAAGAAATGGTCCCCATTGCATTGAGTTCCTCCATGAGATGAGGAAACTTCTGCTGAACTCGGTCCCTGGTTAACCACTTGTCTTGGTGTAGGAGTTGGCCAACTTTGACAACCCGATACAGTTGGATCTTTTGTTGGAGATTTTTCTTGTTTTTCATGTCCATGATACAATCTGTGGTGGCCTTTTCCATGTAGTCTGGGTTTAACTCTGTTGCTATGAGTTTTTCTGCAATGTCAAAGTTGTTTAGTAGAGTTAGGAAGTAGGGACGAAGGCAGTCCACATTGAATACTGGGAGGAGACTAAGGAATGGTGGAATACTGAGCTTGAATGCATTGTTCCCTACAACCTTGGTGATGGTGTATGACCCATATCAGAGCGGGAAAATATTACAGTGGGGTCCAATGAGGCACTTCTTCTACAAATGTAGCCACACTTTGTTGCCCACCTGGAAGTTGTGTGGCACTCGATGTTGATCATGTCGTTGCTTGTACTTAGCATTGGCTCTATCCAACATGTCATGAACATGTTGGCAGATGTGTTGAATGCGCTCGATGAAGTTGTTCGCTTTTTCAGCTTCAGACTGGACATGAGCCGAATCAGCATGAGTAGCTGCAAATGGCATAGCTACATCAATGGGACATAGCAACTTGAATCCAAAGCCCACCTTAAAGGGGTTGTGGCCAGTTAAGCTATGGAGAGCCTGGTTATAACTGTGTTGAACATACGGGAGGCTCTCATCCCACGTGCATGGATGTTTTAAATTGTACATGCGTTGAATGTGTACAATCATCCTATTGACAACCTCTGTCTCGCCATCAGTTTGGGGATGAAAAGCTATGGACTTGGTGAGCTTGGTGTCCAACATTAACCAGAGACTGCACCAAAATGTGATGAGGAACTTGTTGTCCCGATCTTATATGATAGATTGTGGGATCCCAAAGTGCACCCACACTCGTTCAAAGAAGAGTTTAGTAGTGGCTTTTGTGTGATATTATTCTTACAGGCCGCCATAATGGCGATCTTCGAGAATCTGTCGACGACCATGAAAACACAGTTGTTTCCATGCTTAGTAGAAGGAAGGCCCGACATGTAATCTAGGGAGATGGATTCCCAAGGTTGACTAGGGGTAGGTAGCGAAGTATAGAGGCCTTGCTTCTTGATGGTCAGTTTGAAAATGGCACAAGTAGTGCCATATCTGATGTACTTCCTGACATCCTATCAAAGGATAGCCAATAGAAATACTTCTGTAGTACTGCCACTATTTTCTCAACCCCAAAATTCCCAGCGACTCAACTGTAGTTTGCTTCTCATATCATCTTGGCATGTTCGCTTGAAGAAACATAAAGGTGTCCAAGGCGACATAACAGGGCATCTTGGAGGTGAAATTTTGGAACTTGCGTACCCCCCAAGAGTTGAGAATGGTGGTTAGCACCACGATCGATGTTCAGTTGAGAAAGTCTACAACATTATTGCTGCTACCCTTCTTGTACTTGATGTTCAAATTATTTTTTTGCACATATGTGGACCACTTCTTATGACAATCGTTCTACAACTTCCCTTGTGTCTATATGAACTGTAGGGATCGATGGTCTATATGGATGATTATTTCCTTCCTTAGAATATAATGCTTCCATTGTCGAAAACCATGCATAATGGAATACATTTCTTTGTCATAAGTGGGATACTTGTGAACTGTGTCATACAATGTCTCAATGTGGTATGCCACTGGATGCCCGGGTTGAGTAAGAACTGCCCCAATAGCATAGTCAAAGGCATCTATCTCGATCTCAAATGGTTGTTGCAAGTCTGTTAATGTGAGCACTAGGGTAGAATAGAGGCGATGTTTCAACTCTACGAACGCCTTCTATTGAGATTCCGACCAAAATAATTTTTCTTTCGCTCCTCCCTTGGTGACTTGACTCAAGGGCCAAGTGATATGAGAGAATCCCAACATGAACCAATGGTATAAATTAGCAAGGCCTAGAAAGCTGTGAAGCTTTGTTAGAGTGGTTGGGGCTGGCCAATCCTGAATGATTTGGATCTTGGTTGGATCTGCATGCACCCCCCTTTCATCAATAATGTATCCCAAATATTGAACTTGGGTCATGCCAAAAGTGCACTTTCCAAATTGGGACACAACTTGTGTTGTCGCGGTGTTTGGAGGACTTGTCGAATGTGGTGGAGGTTCTCTTCCTAAGTCTGGCTGAAGATCAGAATGTCATCCAAGTACACCACTACAAATGAGTTGGTGAATGGCCACAATATTTTTTCCATCAAAGTCATGAAGGTTGCAGGAGCATTCGTCAACCCAAAAGGCATGACCAACCATTTGAAAAGGCCCTTCTTGGCTTTGAAGGTTGTCTTCCACACATCGAAGGGTTCGATTGGTACCTGGTGATAACCAGAATTTAAGTCTATCTTGTTGAAATATTTCACCCCTTTGAGTTGGTCTAGAAGGTCATCAATCTGTGGGATTGGGTACCTATTCCGGACAATGATCTTGTTCAGTGCTTGATAGTCAATACAAAATCTCCAAGTCCCGTTCTTCATTTGTACCAACATGATTAGGCTCCCATAGGGAGATGAACTTGGCTGGATGTGACCTTTCTGTAGCAGCTCCTAAATCTGCCTCTTGATTTTATCATTCTCTAGAATAGAGAAACGATAGATCGGTCCATTGGGTAGCGCCACACCTAGGGCCAGATAAATGGGGTGATCTACCTGACAGTGTAGAGGAACCCCTGTGGTTGAGGTGAAGATGTCCCCATACTCCTCCACAACCGTGTCCATTTGTTTTTGTCGTGCAAGGGAGCATTGTCTAGAGGTTGTGGCCATAATATTCTTCTTGCACTTGGGTTGGATCATTAGGAAAATAAATTTCCTGGTTTGGGAAATGAGCTTACTACATTGTTTTGCAGTAACCAAAGAGATAGCGGCAGGTGGTGGTACATATGGTATCCTATACAACTTATTTCCAAAAGTAACAATAACAATGTGAAGCCGGGACTCATACACAACATGTCTCTTCCACAAGTATGGTTGGCCTAATAATACATCAGAAACATCAAGACGATAAATGTCACATAATACCTCATCTGTGAAGGGCTTGATGCTATAGGGAAGTTAGAGCTACTAGTTGACATGAAGATCTCGTCCTTGGTGAAGCCACCCGATGGTGTATGGATGTGGGTGTGCTGTGGTAGGAAAGCCCAACCACTTCATGGCATCTACTGAAATGAGGTTATTTTGGCTCCCATTGTCGACAATGAGCTGTAGTGTGGAACCCTTTACCCACATATGGGAGTGGAAGAGATGCTCCTCCTCCTCTGTATCTTTGAGTTCCTCCTTCTAGATCTTCAGAATGGAAATAGTGGCGTTGAGCTCCGCATCAATAATATGTTTCCCTTTGTCATTCCCCTTGTTAGGTTTTGATTCAGAGTCAGAGCATGCATCTGATTCAGAAGCCCTCATCTCGACCACTAGTGACTGCTTGGCCCGACACTCACTCGTGTTGTGAGTGGAGCTCTTATGGAACTCACACCACTTTCCTGTGTCCTTCTTTGGCTTCGCAGTGTTGTTATTTTCTTGTGGATTTGGTAGGTTTTATTGGGCCACCATACCTTGGATTTTTCCTTTGTTCCGCGGTTTGGGGGCCCCTTTCCCTTGGTTTTTATTTGCAGATCCAAAGTCTCACTTCTTCTGTTTGAATTTATGCTCAATATTTGCAGCATATCGGTATGTCATACCAAGTGAGGAGATGTCAAGGAACTCCATTTCTTCTTGAATGTATCTGTGCAGACAACTTTGATACTTTAGCACCAAATGCTTCTCTGATTCTTTGATACCCAACTTTCTATGTAGGGTATGGAATAGATTTGTCAGCTCATGCACATATTGATCCCTTTGTTGCTGCAGCATGGTTCATTGTATGTACTTGTCCTCATAGCTCCCCACGGGATAGTATTGTTCCTTGATGGTGTGTGAGAAAGAATTCCAAGTGGGTATGATTGAGAATAGAGAAGTTTTTGTATCGTCCTTTTTCTCACAGTAGGTTTCCCACTGGTCCTTGACATGAGGGGCAACTTTGAGGAGTGAAAAAATAATCTTCTCCCGGTTGGAAAAGTCATGAACCAAGAAATATCCTTATAATACATGTAACCATATATCTATGGCATCTGTATCTATTTTACCCTCAAATATGAGAATGTCAAAGTTTACTTGTACCTTAAAGGGATTCGCGCCTCCAGAGTGGTTGTTGGATATAGATGTGCCACCGGTGGGAAGTTTGTGAAGGATATAGGTAAATTTATCCATCATCACGTTCCTTTTTTTTTCGAAGGCCTCCTCAAGCAATATTTTGATTGGATCTCCTGCTCCCTCATGTTTCTTTTCGTCCCCCATGGGTGGCCATTGGGGTTTGCGAGGCTGATCTTGCAAAGGCTCAACCAGATAGAGCCCTAACTCCTTATACCTCAACATCATTGGAGCCATGCAAAGAAGGATTGAGAAAAATAAGACCACTCTGATACAATTGATCCAGATTTATGCAGGACCACAACATAGTACACATATAACCATAAATATAAAGATGCATCAGAAATAAAATTTCATTTCATTAATATCAAAGAACTGAAATTTTATGACAAACATAATGAAAATAAACTAGCTAGGGTGCTGGTAGCTTATATATGGGAAGATATGTGGCAGCTACAGGCCTCTGAACTTTGTTCCAATAGAGGCTCGAGGGTCTATTGTAATGTTCCAAATCTGGAACTCAGCAATGAATAAGCTTTATAATGGTATTTTTATGATGAATAAGCTGAAAATATACATAATAAACACATAAAAATCATTTTTAGCTACAATATCAACTTGTACTTCGTTTCATAATCCGGAAAGTGGGGAAAAAGGGTATGTTTAGCCCTAAAAAGGTTGTTTTTAGAAATGAGCGTGAAAATAAGTAGGGGAAACGGATGGATATGATATATTAGGTCATTAGGGAGATACACTCCTAATTTCATCTCAAAATAATGCTTCTAGCTATGTTAAACAACAACTCCTTTCCCAACTAGGCTAGAAAACCTTGATTTCCCATGACTTTGCTAAACATAAATTTCTGAATACTGTGAGAGCATAATTTTCAAGGGGGTTTCTATAGAAAATGATACGATAAGACTGATATTCAACTTATATTGATCAAACAATAGAGAAAAGGAGGTTTACACTCTTATACAACAAAAACAAGACACCCGGCAAAGGTTTCTGGAAAAATACATGTACAAGAAGCACTGTAGAAAATAACATAGTTTACTGCAAAAATGTATTAAACATGACTGAATTTGACATATAAATGCTGAATAATACATAGAATGGCCTTAGGCCTTCTTATTGGAGCTCCCGGAGGGAAATAAGCACCTCCTCCTAAAATATTAGCATACAATCAAAGGATGCAGCTCTACTACTGCTGCTCCTACATAAAATACACAGTTCACTGAAGGAGACTGCGCTGTGGCTGAATGTAGATGAATGGCCTCAAGCCAAATACTGAAATTAAGCTCAAATCCCTCCCCTTTAATCCCTTAAGCAAGATGATCTAAAGAGAGGATGGAATTCCCGCACAGGAATTCCTTGCACTAAGCAGTGTAGCAACTCCGGCTAAACAGCTGAAGCATGCAATTGGTCTCAATACCAAAATAGTTGAATACATGAATGAATCTCCTTTGATGCTATGCCTTACTTTTATCTTTGGTGAGACTCCTCACCCCGGACCCCACACAATGTTGAGGTGACTTCTTCATGAAGCTTCCTTTTTCAAAACTGTGCTGCCCTAGCTAGCTTCCCTCCTTTTTGTGACAGCATTTTTGACTTGGTCAACTGGAACCAGTCCACCTGCAATGCCTCTATTCACACCAAGGGATCTTCAATCCGGTTCTCATATGTATGTCTAGGCTAATACTTGTTCACATTGAGCTAGTTTATTTGGGTGATCTCTTCCTCCTCAATAATGCATGTTGACTTAGTCAAACTTGACTATGTCGCCATCTATTTTTCCCTTGTTCACACTTGGAAGTGTATAATTCAGCTCCTAAGGTGATTTCCTTCCTCATTAATGTGGAATTTATTCATATATTTATTTTTCATGGGCCTCCTTCTCTTTTATTCCTCTTCCAAGTGAAATTATCAAAATCTAATGTTCCAATTTTCTTATGTGAAAATTTTGGAACATTATAGTCCTCCCCTCCCAAATGTTTCTTGTCCTTAAGCAACTGCAAGGATGGGACTGAAGAGTTTCCTCTTCTCCCCTATAGCACCCTCATAAGATGAAATCCTCCAAGGATCAAGGTGCTGTATCATCAATATATCTCCAAGTCGCCCCTCTAAAGTGTGCAAGCCATCTTTTGGGAAGCATTCAAATAGCTAACGTTATGTGACAGTGAAAAAATAATGGAAGCAACAATGGGATATTTGAAGGTCCTCTTGAAGCATGAGGGCTGATATAGATTGGGGTTCATCATCCCCATTTGAATCTCTCTTCCCTAAGCCATCAACCAAACAAAGTGAGCCATCCTCCAGGATGGAAACTCATGAAGAATATCTTCCACCTTAAGCTCCTACAAAGAAGGTGGGCTAGATGGCTGACTGTGTGGAGTCAAAATGTACGTATCTTGTTGCTTTCCTCTCCACCTATGATATATATGGTTCTGCTACTGATATATGGCTGAAATATAATAGTCGCCAAGGAATACCCAAGCCACCCCATCAAATCCAACAACCATGAGGTGTCTCCCCAAAGAACTCAAACCTCCCAAATGAGTCCTCTCATTTGAAGGTAAGATGTATAGTATGGCAGCCAAGGTTCTCCCCTTGTTCTTTCTAAAATATGCATTGTTTGTAATGTGAAGAATTATCTTTTCATTGGGCCTCTTCAACTCTTGTGCCCCTCCTCCAAAGGTGCTTCCTACAATCAATGTTTTAGCAGCATAATATGGAAGCATAAACATATTAAAACAAGGAGGTAGAACATAGTCCTGAACATGGAACCAATGCAGGGAATTCTTTTCCTGCCTCAATACATAATGCAACAAGTGTCTTTTCAGCCACTTGTTTGTTGGCACATTCATTTTACAAAATGAAATCATGAAAGCATAATTTGGTGGCAATGATGCACATCGAAAACCATGTGGCTTTCCCCCATAATCCAAAAATAGAATGGCCATCATAAACACTGCAAGTGGCCTCAAGTACATAAAAATATAATATGAAAAAATGAAATACCCTTCTTGGTATGATATGCTGCTCATATAGAAAAGGAAGTGTAAAATAAAAAGCAAAATTTTACCTCCTTCATAATGTACTCTGGTCATTGAGTTGAAATGGCTCAAGTGAAAATTCTCCCTTGCTGCAAGTGAGTAGGGAAGTGGTTGTGCCAACCTTTTCTTCATCTTCTGGGCTTTGCATCTCTCCACATGCTGATATACATTCAATTGAATGCCCTCCCAAGTGAACTCCCCCATTAAGGGATGGTATGTATAAAAATGCATGGAAGGAAAGTCCACAAATGGTGCATGTAGATATTTCTCCTTGTGCTTGTGAACCCAAGCCAAAAAGGTCAAAACATAGTAATGGATATGTCCATCCATTACTTCCTCTTGCCCATCTTCTACATGCTCCTATGGTGCATTACTTGTGAAATGGTCTTGGGAACACTTCAGCAAGTTATCCAAGCTCCTAAGTGACAGTGCTGCTAGCCTTTGGAGTAGGGCTACTGTCATCTCAAAGCTCCATTATTTGACATAGATTGTGTCAAAGACTCTTCCCAAAATGTTGTTTTACATGTAGAGATCCTCCCAAGATGGAGGGGCTGCTCTTTGCACTATGCTAGTGCCATCCCTCTCTCCTACAGCATCATGCTAAGTGTGAGAGCAATTCTTCCCTTGCTCTCTGCCAATCCTCCAAAGCAACAAATGACTTTGCTACCTTACCATACCTCCATCATACAACCGATGTGGTGAAAACATAATGATCACATCATCATAATGCATCCACACTCTTTGCTGCCCCATGATGAAAGTACTTTGCCAAGTACTCTTCTCCCACATACCCTTGGAAAAAGGATATGTCTCATGATGGCCAAATTCTCTCAAGAGCAGCCAACGCAGTTTGGCCTCTTGCTTCCCTGTATCATAAATTTGCAAGTGGCTCACCAGTCTCTTACTCTTCCCCCACATCCACTCAACACCATGTGGATGTCTTCTGTCACTCTTTACCTTGGCATCCTTCCCATGTGGGCTATCACCCTCCATAATCAATTCCTCTCTTCCGCATGCCATGAAATGTTGGAATTCATTTCCTTGGAGATCTCTTAGAGAATATCTCATGTCCATGATCATCTTGAATCCATCAAGATCCAAAGGTGAAAAAGGTAAAGCCTCTTCACTGCTAGTGTTTGACAACACTGATAGTCTCCCCAATGACATAGTTGCTGCCCCATACTCCCTCTCAAAGTTTATGTCATCCTCCAAAAGATCACACTCCAACCTTAAGGGTTTTGTGTAACTCATCAATGATGCATGAGGTTGATGGTTCAAATCTCCTCTGAACCCTTAAAATCTTGCATAGCATAGTGCAATCCTGCTGCTCTATCTCAGTTGCAATATTTGATCCTGGGCCATATGAAGACATATTTCCACAATCTTTAGAAAGATTTGCTGCAACAAGTAAAAGTGGAAATCTTCCCATACCTTGGTGAGATGCGGGAACCTCTTGTAGTGCTGCAAGGGCTCCTTCCTTCCATGTCATAGCTGCTCCAACTATTGGTGTAGAAGGTTGTTCTCTCAAGGCTATGACATCGCTGGTACTTGCCTCCTCCCATGGTGGTGTGGGCCTAGTCTCCTCTGATCTTTCTTCATCAAAGGTTCTGATTAGCTCCTGAGTGAATTCAGAAAAAGAAGTCACTCTTGTGTGGCTTAAGTGACTACACCACCAAGGATTGGCTTCACCCTCCAGGTGCAGCACTGCAACTTCTGCAGCCTCCCTCTCTACCACTGGATGAAGTAGGAAGAACTCCTCAAGCTTCCTTGCCCAAGCTCTTCCTGTAGTTGACCCATCAAATTTGGACAATAGGAATCTATTGCCTTTATTCTCTCCCTTGCTGCAAGGTCTTCTCTCTTCTCTCAGTTGAATAAACTAAGGAAAATATAAGGTCTCTTTGGAAGTCTGAGGTTGGCACTTGTATTCTGCCAAATACCCACTCAAAATTTCATGCTCTAAGTGGTCTCCTTGCTTTCCACTTCCTCCATGAGAATAGGAAGTGCATGCATCTTCTTCTGCTTCTTGAAACCTTCTAGAGGTCTCACTACAACTCTCTCCTCCTTGAAACCCTCTTGGAGTTTCAATGCATTTCTCTTCTTCTTTCTTCTTAGATCTGAAAATTCATGAGAGTAAGATCATCCTCTTCATAATTTTTTTCTCCTCTTCTTCTTATTTTTTGATTGGATCTGAAATCCACAAGCTAAGCCAAGATGGCAGCTTTGATACCACTGTAATGTTCCAAATATGGAACTTAGCAATGAATAAGCTGTATAATAGTCCTGTTATGATGAATAAGCTGAAAATATACATAAGAAACACATAAAAATCATTTTTAGCTACAGCAGCAACTTGTACTCTGTTTCATGATCCGGAAAGTGGGGAAAAAGGGTATTTTATGCCCTAAAAAGGTTTTTTTCATAAATAAGCATGAAAATAAGCAGGGAAATGGTTGGATATGATAGCTTAGGTCATGAGGGACCTACACTCCGAATTTCAATTCAAAATAATGCTTATAGCTATGTTAAACAACTCCTCCTTTCCGGACTAGGCTAGAAAACCTTGATTTCCCATGACTTTGCTAAACAAAATTTTTTGAATATTATGAGAGCGTAATTTTCCTAGGGGTTTCTACAGAAAATGATAAGAGAAGACTGATATGCAATTGATATTGATAAAAAAATAGATAAATGGAGGTTTACACTCTTATACAGCAAAAACAAGACACCTGGCAAAGGTTTCCAGCAAAATACATGTACAAGCAGTACTGCAAAAAGTAACGTATTTTACTGAAAAACTGTATTAAACATGACTGAATATGACGTATAAATGCTGAATAATACAGAAAATGGCCTTAGTCCTTCTTATTGGAGCTCCTGGAGGGAAATAAGCACCTCCTCCTAAAATATTAGCATACAATCAAAGGATGCAGCTCTACTGCTGCTGCCCCTGCATAAAAGACATAGTTCAATGAAGGAGACTACTCTGTGGCTGAATGTAGATGAATGGCCTCAAGCCAAATACTGAAATTAAGCTCAAATCCCTCCCCTTTGTTCCCTTAAGAAAGATGATCTAAAGAGAGGATGGAATTCCCACACAGGAATTCCTTGCACTAAGCAGTGCAACAACTCCGGCTAAACAGCTAAAGCATGCAATTGGTCTCAAGACCAAAATAGCTGAATACATGAATGAATATCCTTTGATGTTATGCCTTCCTTTTATCTTTGGTGAGCCTCCTCACCCTGAACCCCACACAATGTTGAGGTGACTTCTTCATGAAGCTTCCTCTTTCAAAACTACACTGCCCTAGCTAGCTTCCCTCCTTTTTGTGACAACGTTGTTGACTTGGTCAACTGGAACCAATCCACCTGCAATGCCTTTGTTCACACGAAGGGATCTTCAATCTGGTTCTCATATGTGTGTCTAGGCTGATCCTTGTTCACATTGAGCTAGTTTATTTGGGTGATCTCTTCCTCCTCAATAATGCATGTTGACTTAGTCAAACTTGACTATATCCCCATCTATTTTTCCCTTGTTCACACTTGGAAGTGTAGAATTCAACTCCTAAGGTGATCTCCTTCCTCATTAAGGTGGAATTTATTCATATCTTTATTGTTCATGGGCCTGCTTCCCGTTTATTCCTCTTCTAAGTGAAAGTATCAAAATATAATGTTCCAATTTGCTTATGTGCAAATTTTGGAACATTACAGCTATTTATTATAGAGAAACAATGGAAAACCCTAAACATCCAAAAACCTAACCCTAGGAGATGAAGCGCCAAAACTATGGGCTCTGTTTGGGTAAATTGGTGTTTCAACTTCCGGGGGTCATAACTTTTGCATACTATCTTCGTCTGACACACATGATACATCATTAGAAAGATCTATCCGAGGGCTACAACAAATGACATATTGATTCCAAAATAGAATAATATTTCGGTTGCACGATGCCCAAAAAAATGTCGTTTAGGGCCTCAAAACAACTCCAGCAATTCACGACCTGAAAAACTGCTAAAAATAGTAAGTTGTGCCGAAACTGAAAAAATGAAAGAGACAA
Organism: Pinus albicaulis; assembly: GCA_034641835.2. NCBI lineage: Eukaryota > Viridiplantae > Streptophyta > Pinopsida > Pinales > Pinaceae > Pinus > Pinus albicaulis. Next base: position 19,295 of record JAXQQM020084320.1, on the reverse strand, counting down.
TGGTGGGGCCCCAAGTCCAATAGGCGGGCAGCCACCAATATCCACCTGGATCAATGAGGTTGAAAATTTTATTCTTGGGAGTTGAACCATAACAAATTAGTCTCAAGCACAATAGTTGTTATGGATGTTTTGGTGGAACATAGAAGCACTATTAGGAGAAATGAGGATGGGTTAATATTTCTTCACCAACAAGGATAAAACCTCCAACTTATTGTAGATATAGGTTCATCAGAAGTAAACCTAAATCAGAGCGATTTTCAGGGCCCTAACATTCTCTATGATATTTCCAGTGATCTAATGGTAGAAACTTTGAAGCATGAGCCATCCAATAAACTTGCAATTTATAAGTAGGTCCATAGGTAAAATTTTGAATTTCTAAAACGTGTTCCTTGAAAAACGAACGATAGTACATATATTACGTTATTTGTCTGACGTATATTATATTATTTGCACACAAGGTGTTATCTTTCCCAGAGGCTGTTATCTTTACGATCACGGGATGTTCATGAACTTGTAATGCATAGATAATGCTAGATAATGCTATATATTTTTTTTTCTATTTTTTCATTTTTTTTTTCATTCTATTTTCATCAACATGTCCAGATACATCACCCCGATCAGGGAAGGGAATTGAACCTGTGGTGAGTGCAATAACAGTCCGCCTCATCACTGTTTAATCAAGACCCCACAAACAATAATGTCGTATTTTGATAAACTGATATCTTCGTCAATTATTCTGGCTTTTTAGCCTTGAACCAAATTTCAAGGAGGTATTGGAACACTTTTTTTTTTTAGTTTTATAATTTTGAATAAGATTGTGTATAAGGTATTGACATTGAACTTTTTTTTGGGTTCTAATACTGTCTAAGTTGACAAAAAAAATTCAGCTTATCCATAATTTAACATGATAAATTGAATTTTTTTTTTTTAACATTTTAATTTATTTATCTTAATTTACTAACTTGTTATTTTGTAATGATTAGATGTGTACAGTAGTAGTTACTAATTTTTATTCTCTTATGAGAATTGTATAATAGAGCACATTTTTCATAACATAATGTTATATAGTATAATTACTATAATAATAAAAAATTCTACAATAGAAATTATGCCATGGGGTATAATAAAGATTTTTTGCAATAACCTTATGATTTTTTGAATTTGATATGGTTGGAATTAGCATTTTATATATATATATATAATCAAAATCAAAACAAAATTTAAAAACCAAACAATTTAGAAGATCATTTTTTCCAAATTTTCAATGTTGGCATGGCTTAGCATCATTAATAAAGATATTTGTTTTCTATGAGAAAATATGATACATTCCTAGTTATCCATCTATCCATCAACAAATTTTCATTGTATTTTACTTTAATTTAGTTATATTTAAACTAAGGAGCATCTACCAATTACTATGTAGTGCTTGTTTAAAATGTATTATTAAAATTATAAATAGATTTAGTATTTTGAAAAATTTTGAGGCATTGTATTTTGTAAATTATATGACCCAACTTATTATTCCAACAAATCTCCATTTTTGGCATAAATTCTCACAAAAATAAAACATTTAATTATTTCTCCCCATCACTAAGAACAATTTATCTTCACATAATCTCATATACTTTAATCATTTTAGCCCATAAAATTCAACAATACAACCATACAAATTGATTATAATACATAGAATGTTGTGAAATTGAAACAAATTCATGGGCGTCAAAGCTATATAAAATCATCATTGTGGCCTAGTGGAGAAAACATTTTTGACATGCATTGTCGTGAAGTCCCTATAAAGATCATGCATAGTAACGAAGCCCCTTGTAAAGAGCATGCATGGTCCCAATAGCTCTATAAAAGATTTGCACAATCTTAACACCTTTAGAATTTGTCTCCTTAATAAGAAATTTAATGAATATCATGGTCACTCCATTTTTCATGTTCCTTTATGAATTAAGGAATAGGAGACAACCTCAAAAACAATATTAATGTATTATATAAGGCAAGACTATGAATGATTTCCTTGTAATGATGTGCTCCATTACTTTGGCAGAAGATTCAAATCCAAAACAATTGAAAGAAAAATCCATCCAAAAAATTCAAACTTTTATACTCAATTATAATTAAAAATACAATTTCTTTTTGATATCTTGTATTTAAAGTGAAATCTCTGCTTTTACTTAATTTCTCAATACTAAAATACATAAAACATCACTATATATAGAAAAAACAAATGCTTTAGATAAATCACAAATTTAACTTTTATAATATCAAAGAGTTAAATTCATTTCTATATGAACTGACTAATCCACCACACAGCTTTAACTTAATGCATATTATGTATTTTTTTTTTTAATGGCTCAATTTTCAAAATTAAATCTGAGAAAATAATTACATATAAAATATTTAATACTTTATGTAAGTCACAAATCTAATACTTTATTCGTACTCTAATTAGCTAATTCAACCCAAAAAAAAAAAAACAGCAGCTTATTTTTTAAGATTAAGCTAACTAATCCACAAATATGGTTAGTTAATTTGTACTATGTGTTAAGATAAATATATTTTGAAATATAAAATAACAACCTATTTTAAAAAATCTTAACAAAGGTTTTGAAAATCCAAAATGCATCAAACAAGTACATAATCGTAAATAATCACACTTGGTCTTAAATACATTAAGATATCATTATATCTAAAGGGTAAATTAACCTTCCTCATTTGTTCGATCGAAAAGAAGAGGTCGCATACGCGTCAAGAGGGTGCTCCCATTTACTCCCATTTGTTGCTTTAAAGGCAATGTACTCTTGATAATGGAAAGCTCTGTAATGACGTGGATACTCATTGTCCACTAACTCGGCTGGTGCGTGTATCCCCATCTCATCTGGAAATACTCGGAACAAAGCCAGGGACAGACGAGATTGTCGTCCTTTCACAATCACACGATGTTTTCCACCCCGAATCCTTTTATTACTCCATGCCTGCATAAGCTTACAAGATCATTTGATTAAAATTCCAGGAAAAAGCTTAATGGCCGTGATTCCGTTTACAATATCTTTTTGGCTTAGTGTTTAAGGTATTCAAATGGCTAACCCAAACTAATGGCAATAATACTTTAATTAAGTAAGTGATATAAGAGTATTGAGAATTTCTTGAAAAGCACATTCAATGTTTGAGCATGTGTGTGAAACGAGATATTGTCACATAGATATGCCACTTATTAAAATATTTACTATTGGAAACACAAGATTTATAACGATCATTTTTCTCATCACAAGAGAGATACGCGAGAGTGAAACCTACATGGATTTCGAGGTTTATCATAGAGAATTATATCACTGCAAATATCATTGGAGAGGAATACCACTGCACAAATATGTCAATCATAGGGCTTTGGCTTAGGGCTTATACAGATTAGAATATGATAGATGTACAGTTAACATTATTTAAAAATGCTTTTTCAAAGCTATATATATATATAAAAGTTCACAAATATCATTCTAGTGAGAGCATATCATTATATTTCTTCTTTTATATTTTAAAATCATTTTAATTGTAAATCATATTATCATAAAAATATATCTATATAATTATTAATTTATATTTTAACTTTTTCAAAAAAAGGGTTATTTTTTAGTTTCAAAAGTTTCATAATACTTTTTTATTATTCCGTAAGTATACAGAAAATAAATAAACATTTTTAAAAAAAAATTATAATATAAATTTTAAAGTTTATTTTGATTTTTTAATGTATATTTAGATTGTACAAATATATTTTAAATTTTACTTTATTAACATATTTCTTTTGAAGGTGAAAGTTTTGTCTTCAAAAACTTGAGTTTACAGGATATGTGAAAACATGAAGGTCCACTTATGAGATCCAAAAAAAATCTCCTTAGAGAGGAGAGCCACATGAGTATTAGGAGAGACAAAGTAAACAAATCAAAATCTAGAAATTGTTTTAAGAAATTTTGTTGAAAATAGTATGCAATATAGGAAACATAAAACACAGACCCAACTGAGTACCTAGACATACTAAGTAAACAAACCAAAATTGAGAAGTTGTAGTAAGGACCTTTGTGGAAATAAGTCTCCAACATACAAAACATAAAACATAGACATATCACTAACTAGGCATAGTGATTAGAATCTGAGATTGAGACATAGAAGGACTCTTTAGTGTCTTCAGGTGTTTCCTAGATGTCCTTCAATTAGCTCTAAGTGAGTAAGATGATGATGAAGATGCTCACGAAAATAACAAATTAAAAAACTTATTTCTTTTTACCAATTTCAAGTTTCATAATAATCATTAATTTATTAATTATAAAAAAAATAAAAAATAAACATTTCAAAAAGGTAATGAGTTTTTTTTTTTTTTATAATAATTTAAAAAAAAAAAAAAAATTTAAATGTATTTAAAGAGTGTACACATATACTTAGATCTTAATTTATTAACATATTATTTGTTTAGGGTGAAAATTTCATTGCATTCAAAAACTATCGTTTCTAAGATAAGTGAAAACATTTAGGTCAATGTCTCACTAGGGAGACTTTAACTTTGCAGAAATACCCCGCGACATGGGAAACATAAAGCATAGATCCAAGTAAGTAGGAGGAGAGACTAAGTAAACAAACAAATATTGAGAAACTATCATAAAGAACTTTGTGGAAAATAGTATGCAACATAGGAAGCATAAAAATAAACATATAAATAACTAGGCCCTAGTGATTAGAATGTGTTGTTGCAATGAGGATGGAAGCTTTAGTGGATTCCAATGTTTTTCCGGTTGAGGGGGAATTATTTAGGTGTTATTCAGTTCACTCTAAGTCCCTCATATTTTAATGAAGATGCTCAAGGGAGTAGAAAATATCTATTCTGTGCTAGTGTTGGTCCAAGAGCATGTAACGGAGTAGAAAGTTCATTTTCCAATAAAGATAAAAAATTTGCAAATATTTGTTGAAGTGACGTCTCATGTGTCCAATGTCTTGCATCCAATATTCCCATTCAATGAGAATATATGTGTGCGTGAGAGGATCTACCTCTGGTTATGCTTCTCATTTAGCACATGCAAGTTCTTCCTGAATGTCCCAACGTGAGTTCATGATAGCTTGATGCAAAGTCCTCGAGTCAATGGTGCATGCTAGTATTTTCCACTATGGACCTTCTCTTGGTAATATGTTGCAACTTTGAAACTCTCTCTATAAGGAGGCATGGTAGCAAAGTCAGAGCAACAAAAAATATTAGACAAAGGCCAAGAGAAACTAAAGAATTCTAGTGGGAAGGATAGGTGCCTCGTTGATTGAGAGGCAAAGAGAAAGACACTAGGCACATATAATCCTCACAAGAAGTAATCCTCGAAAGTTATCTTAGGAGGAAGAGGAAACGAGGAAAACCCTAAGATATGAACCACCAAGAGATGATTGGATGGAAGCTTATCAAGAGAACCCACTGAAAACTAGGCAAAAAGAAGGAAAATCCAGGTGAAGGGAGGGAAAATGACACCACTAAGAAGGGAGGCCCAAACACAAGAGGGATTGAGGGAAGCGAGGAAGGTAAGCACAAGATGACGAGAACAAGGGAGGAGGGGTCAAAAGAAAATGCCTCAATGAGAAACGAGAGAGAAGAAAAGTAGTAAACTAGAAGGTTTGAACACCCCAAGTGTTGATCACTAAAACAAAGCACAATCCCAAAACCAAGATAGGTGTCCCACAATCCCTATGTTCTCTGACCTCATTGATCCTCGCAAGACTCTTTCCGCAAAAAACACCTCTATAAATGGTTAAAAAGTGAGCAACATGAGAAATATTGTAACCCTCATTACCATCATAAATGAAAAATTGATTATCCTAATAACATTAATATCCTTAGCCTCCCTTAATAAGTCTCATATAAGTTATAAACATCTAATTAATAAAAGTCTAAAAAAATAAATAAAGAAAACACTTATATATAAAAATTTAATATAAACGAAACTAAAATGTCAATTTTTTTATCATTTAAAATAGAATTATAACTTTTAATAATATCATCAAAATTTTACATACTTTTATTTTCATTTTAAATCACCTTCTTTATTATATAACCGCATGCCTTCAGAGAATTAAAAAACAATATTTCTTGTTCACAAAAAGGATATATTTTTTAAAGGTTTCCTAATGACTCATATCTTGTCGTTCGTTTTTTGTTTTATTTGATTTTAGGGAGTTGATGCTTTAGCTTACACAACTACTTTCTGAAATTAATTATTAAGGCCCCATACCATTTCAAACTTTTCGTACCCTTTTCAAATTCTTCCCATAAAAAATACATACGCAAAAGTTCATGTCAACAGGGAACTGTACATGCAGTACTATTATTCGTCAGGCAAGCAATTTGACTCATTAATTCGGGGCTACGACAAACAATTTGACTATTTAATTCTGGATCGTCAGAGTCAGAGGGTTTTGGATTGCTGTTCACACTGCACAATAACAGAAAATAAGTTTATTGCAACATCTAAGAGATGAAGACTACCTGTAAGGTATCTCCTAGGAAGACGATGAATGAATTGGGCCTGGGCTTTACTTCGACCCAGTTTCCAGCCTTGCTTAAAACTTGAAGACCACCCACCTCATCTTCATGCAGTATCGTAACGCTACCTCCATCTGTATGAGGCAGAAGACCAATCGATCCGGAGGCTTCATCACATGATACCTGGTATTCATTCATGCGGAACCAAGAGTTACAGTGCTCGAAGTGCGAAGCGTAGTAGTTGCTCACTCCCAAATTGGCCAGAATTATCTTGTGAATAGTGTCAGACAGCTCCTTTTTCCTCTCGACATACTCTCGGATGACTTGGCTGCCATGATTAAAATAGATCTACATTTATCAGTGATGTCCAACTAGTTTTAGAGGAAGAACCTTAAAACTTTATCAAGAAACCAAAATTAAATCATATGTTTTAGGGTAAGAACCCTAGAACATTGAAAGGTAAACCCTAAAAGTTCTTACCAGAAGTTTTGGTTTCCTTGAGGCCACATGAGATCGCTGAACTCGTGTATAGCTTCAATGTCGGGCCCTATGCCAAGGCTCTCGTAGTAAGGAGCCACAGATCCTCCTGTGATATAACCGCCGTAGAGAGTCGGGGATACATTTTTCTGCTTCGTCTCTGGAGGGAGCTTAAACACGTCCCTACACAGGATTTCTACTCTCTCGATAAGTGGGGCTGGGATTCCATGATTGGTGAGCCGAAAACACCCCCAATCCTCACAACATCTTCTGAATTCCGAGAGTAGGGTTTTCTCATCGTTCTGATCTAGTCCCTTGCCCTCCAGTCCCTCCGATTGGATGAGAGAGAAATCGAAGACAGGAATATCTATATCAATATCAAGATGATCTCTTGTTGCTGTAGCGGGATCGGATGGGTCCGGAGAATTTGGCTTTTCAGGAGCCATGGGTAGGGTTGTTGGCACGTGGTCTCTGAGCATTCACTTACAATTATATCAGAGAGTAGCAGGAGTTGATTTTGTATAGTTTGATCTAAGTAGTGGGCTAGTTGTATTTGGAAGGACAATTGATTTGATATTACAGATCAGAGCCAAAAAGCATATTCTGAAACTCTGTCTGCGGGACCAAGCAGAGAAACCTAGAGGGATGGGAAATTACAAAGCCACCAAATGCGGCCCGAGTATTGTGTTCATTCTACAGTAACATAATACTAATAGTAAAGTCTTATTATAATTATGTTAGGGCCAATCCTACGCCTGGCTAGCTGTTCCATAGATTTCATTTGCATCAGTGAATGCATCGTTTCATTATTTTTTCAAACATTTTGTTTTGTTCCGGGAACAACTCCTATCAGCTTGGATTCTCTATGATATTTCCAGTGATCAAAGGTAGAAAACTTTATTGAAGTGTGAGCCATCCAACAAACTTGCAATTTATACTGAAGCCCATATATAAAATTTTGAATTTCTAACGCGTTCCTGCAAAAACTAACGATAGTGCGAATATTATATTATTTGTCTATCCTATATTATATTGTTTCTGCACATGGTGTTATCATTGTGAGATGTTCATGAAGCTGTATCGCATAGATAATGCTGTATTTTAATTCATTGAACAACAGCGTCAATTATTCTGGCGACAGTAAAACTGTAATAATGATGGTGACTTTGTTTTATGTTTGTACTTTTGAGCCTTAAACTCAATTTAAGGGATGTAGTTTGAGGATTTGATGTTTTGGTTTTTCGCCACGAAACTTGGGATGGGAAGGGTATGTTATTTTTTGAAACAGGGTGTGTGGGTTAGTTTGGTATATATGTGTGTAAATTTGTATAACTAAGATATTTATGGTTTAAACTTTAAAGATTTAAATATGTATATTATTGAACATTTAACATTTACATTGAAATTTCAAAATTTCTAGTTTCATATCAAGTAAAAATTGGAGTTTATACATACTTGTAAATATGGCCCTAAGCCGATAGTTGATTGAAAAATGTTGCGGAGCTCTGCAACCCTAGCAGCTGCCATGCCGCACAACAAAGTTAGCCCCTAGCTGCGGCCCTATCACTGCAGAGCTGTATGATCTCACCTCATGCTCCCTCAATGGAGCAGGATGGAGGCCCGCTGGCTCCATCCTACCGAGATCTTGTTGTTGGGCACTCTCACAAGAGCAACGTATCTTTTTTTCACGTGCCTGACCTCCAACCGAGCGACTGCCTGTACAAACCAGGAAATGTGACCCACCTCACCTCTGCAAGACCATGGAAAGGTTGTCATGGATTCCACTGCGACAACAGGTACAAAATCCACAGCCTTAAGAGCAACGGCCACAATGAATCACACCCCCCTTCCCTCAGAAGGCGAAGGGCTAGAATCGAAAGAAAATGAAGATGCACAAGAAGAAACAAAAAAGCACAATTCATGCAACCCAAAGGCAAGGAAAACTCTAGAAATAATCATCCAAGACCCGGATGTCACCGTCTACAGAGACTACATGCAAGAGCACGTGATTATCTACAAATTTATGGGCATTTGGCCCACAGAACGTGCCCTATAAGGATGGATCCATGTCCAATGGAGCCCAAAAGGAGAGATTGATATCCAACTAGGGTCCAAAGGCTTCTTCACAGTGGTCTTCGCCCTCTTAGAAGATAGGGACAAGATATTTGAAGGTGGTCCTTAATTCTTCAACTCGACAGGCTTATACATGAGATATTGGAAGGAAAACTTAACTCTGGACATAGAAGATTTCACGAGGGTTGAAGTTTGGACAAGGCTCTATTCTATACCCACAGACCACTGGGCACCCTCTGTACTAAAGGCCATACAGGACGAACTAGGAGAATACATAAAAATGTCAGAAGGCACTAAAAGTGGTCACTACATCTCTTACGCTAAAATCTGTGCCTACATAGATGTCTCTGGAGCACTACCAGAAGCCATCAAACTAAACTTCAAGGACGACATCTGGACTCAAAGCATAGACTATGAGCACATTCCTTTCAGATGTAGAAAATGCCATGAACATGGGCATCTCTTCCAAGACTTACCCCAAAACAAGCTCCAACAAAAGAAGACCAAGCAGGGAAAAAGGATGACCAAGGTTACACCAGAGTAGGAAATAAACACAAGCAGAACAAAAGAGTGTACACAAGGAAGGATCCTCCAATGTTCTCCCAAAAAAACAAGTACGAAGCTCTTAACACGCTTCGGGAGGAAACAGGGCAACATAGTATGGAAAAAGAAACAAACATCCAGCAGGAAACAACAATGGAAAACAACAGTAAGGAAATGGAAGACCAAATCACTCTCACACAAGAGGGCACATATATGGAAAGAATACAAGACACATGTGCCCCAAAGGAAAGAGAGTTTGAACAAGTCCTAATGGGGATGGACCTACAAAAAATAGCAAAAGAATGGAACAAGAATGGAATAGAAGTCATCCCCATCGAACACATCCAAAAAATTGAGGAGGCCTACCTGTTACTGGAAGGAATGCAAAGGAAACGATAGCACCTAAACAAAGGAAAAAGGACAACTAGAGGAATACCGACAAATCTAAAAGCGGACCAACGCCTTCCAAAAGGATATAATTGAAAAAGAGGCAAAAAAACCACTAACCAATTCCTTCAGGAGCTTGGAATCTACCTCATCAATGAAGGAAAGGTAAGGACACTCTCTCTACCCCCAAAAAATTTTCTATTATTTCTACATCCTGGAACTTTAGAGGACTGAACAGTCCCAACAAGGAAAGGATCCTAAAATCAAGAATAGCCTCTGACAAACCGAACATTGTCCTGCTTCAAGAAACAGAAAGTAATCTAAACTCCATGGAATCCATTCAGCAATCTTGCTTCAGAAACCATTACAAACACATGGCCATCTCTGCCTCAGGCACTGCAGGTGGGCTTGAAACCTTTTGGAAGGACTCACGATTTCACCTTTGCGAGTCTACAACTTCCAAACACGTCCTCACCACAATCCTTCAAATCACTAACGTCTATGCTCCTCACTCTGCTTCATAGCGAGTATCTTGGCTCTGTAGCCTCAAGAAGTACCCAAGGTCCTTCAATCACCCCTTAAGTTTCACAACAGGGGACTTCAATATGATCCTCAACCTTGGGAAAAAGCAAGGAAGCCTAAGAAAACTGGACAATGATTCAGCTACCTTTCATGCCCTCATTGATGATTTAGGACTCATTGACACCCCTACCAAAAATGGTTCCTTCACATGGAATAACAGAAGAGTGGGAGACAGACAGATTGCCTCCAAATTAGACAGATTTCTCCTCTCGGAGGACCTATTCCTATGCTCCTTGGAAATGGAGGCAAGCATCGCCCTTCAGGTAGGATATGATCACTGGCCCATTGTTCTAAACATCAAGCTTTCAAAAAGTCCCAAAAACACACCCTTCAGGTTTGAAGCATTCTCGATCAATCATCCTGAATTCATGGACAAAATGAAGGAATGGTGGTCTTCCTCCCAACCCTCCTAGGGAAACAAAATGTATAACTTCCAGCAAAAATTCAAGTTTATTAAATCCGAACTCAGACTTTGGAATAAAAACTCCTTCGGAGACATTATAGCTGAAAGGAAAATAATCGAAATAAAAATGAAAGACCTTCAACAGAACATCATCAACCATGGGATGACAGAACACAAGAAGCAAGAGGAATTAAAACTTCAAAATAGTTGGGACGAACGAGCTTCCCAGGAAGAGACTTTATGGCACCAAAAGTCCAAAGTCAGATGGCTCAAAGATGGGGAAAGAACACTGCTTTCTTCCACAGGTAAATGATTCAACATAGGAAATACAACCATATTCTAAGTCTCAAACACTAACAGAGAATCATCCTTCGCACTCACACTAAGATAAAAGAGGAGCTCAATTAGTACTTCGGTTAAATCCTCACTGAATCCAATAACACGAATGAGGAGGCCATAGGAAAAATAACCAGAAACATCCCTACAATCTTGACTAAGTAGCACAACCAGATGCTAATAAAAAATATAACTATGGCCAAATTTGAGGAAGCTATCTAAACAATACCCAATGACAAAGCTCTAGGTCCGGATGGTTTCACTATAGACTTTTACAAAGCATGTTGGCCCCTGATCAAGGAGGAAGTCTATGATCTAGTGAAATAATCCCACATCAAAAAATCAGTCCTAAAGTCCTTCAACGCCAGCTTCCTCCCCCTTATTCCTAAATCTGATAAAGCGGATTCCCCCAACCAGTGCAAGCCATTTTCCCTTTGCAATGTCATCTACAAGATAATCTCTAAACTTTTGGCCAGCCACATCAAAAATATCTTACCCTTGCTCATATCCCCTCATCAAAGTGGTTATGCTGAAGGTCGGAAAATTTTGGACAACATCATCCTCTCTTAGGAGGTGATACACTCCCTCAAGGAGTAACGGAAACCTAGAATGCTTATTCAATTGGACATGTCCAAAGCCTTTGGAAAAATCAATTGGAACTACATTCGGAAAATGTTGAAAGCTTTCGGCTTCAACAAATACTGTACAAAATGCATTATGGCCTTGGTCTCGAGGGCCTTCCTCTCCATCCTCCTCAATGGCTCTCCCTCAGCCATCATCAACCCCTCTTGTGGTATTAGGCAAGGTGACCCCTCTCACCTTTCCTTTTTGGTATCATGGCTGAAGGTTTGGGTCAATCCATTATGGTCACCTCCACCGACGAAAGCATATGTGGTCTAAATCTATACCCTTATAACCCCACCCCCCCACCCACCAGAAATTTATGGATGACACGCTCCTCATGGGCTCCCCCACAGTCAAAGAAGCCCTCGCCTTCCAAAACATTCTAGTTGATTTTTCCCAAGCCTCTAGCATTTCTGTCAACAAAGCCAAATTCAAACTCTTTTTTCTCAATAACTATCAACCCATTCAACTCAATATAGCCCGCATTTTAGGTTTCCAGCTTAGTTCATTTCCCTCCAAGTACCTGGGAGTTCCCCTAACTGACAAACCCTGAATATCTGGTAACTAAATTGAAAAAAAATATTGCCAACTAGACTTTCAGATCTCTAAACCTTTTGGGCAGACTAGTACTGGTTCGTTGTATCCTTCAAGCCATCCCTCAGTATCAATACTCGGCCATTGCTGCCCCAAAATCCATCTCAAATAAAATCAAAACCATTCAAAGGGACTACTTATGGAAAGGAAAAGAGAACAAGGGAAAATGGGCCCTTGTAGCCTAGAGAAAAATCTGCGGACCCAAAAAAGATAGGGGGACTTGGCCTCAGAGATCCAGACCTGCTTGGCAAAGTCCTGGGTGCCAAGACCTGGTGGAGGTAGATAACCAATCCCAACACCTCTTGGGAAACACTCTTGAAAGAAAAGTATGCACCAAATCACCACTCAGATGCTCTTATCAAACTCTCAGGCCACCTCAAAGGCTCCCCAGTATGGACCCAAGCATGGGAAAACATATCTCTCATTCAAAATCACTGCTTCTGGGAAGTGCGCAATGGTAGGACTTCTTTGTTCTAGGATTATGCTTGGGAGAAATGCCCCTGGCTCAATACATATCATTTCCAATTGATTGACACAACAAAACTATAGTCAAATATTTCTGGAAAAAAAGAGGAAAACACTGACTGGAGGGAGTGGCTCAATGCCCCGGATTGGGTCCAACAAAACCACCCTCGGGATTGGAACATCCTCACAAAAGAGCTTTAGAAAAGACATATTCAAAAGGATGAAGAGTCGGATAAACATAGATGGGGATGTAATGTGACATGGCACTTCAACATAAAAGAAGCCTGTGGTCTCCTATCCAAATCCACTCACACCTCCACAAAGAGCAAATGGAGCACGCTCTAGAAGCGAAATCATTGGCCTAAAATTGCGCTCTTTCTTTGGCTCTTCATGCACCATAAAATCTTGACCTACGAAAACCTCCTAAAAAAAGGTTTCACTAGCCCGTCCATTTGCAATCTATGCAAAAAACAATGAAGAAACTACCAATCATATGTGAAACGAATGCCATTTTTCCTCCAACATTTGGAACTGGCTTATTTTGGTTTTCAAAGCCTCTGACAAAAGACCCCTCCTAAATTTTCCTCTCCCTCAATCTCTGCGAACCTCCTCCAACCAACCTCTCATCAATTTGGCTTGGAACCTTCTACCTGACATCATATGCTGGGAAATATGGAAAGAAATAAATTCCCATATCTTTAAAAACCTGGAAAAAGGAGAAGAACAAGTCATCCATTCTATCAAACAGACTCTCAGAGAATCCGCCTCTATAGCCAAACTCCCCGATCCCTCATCCCCCCCACAAGGGAGGATCTATGCATCCTCTCCCTTCTCGACCTCTCCCTCCTCTCACCTTCCATCAACCCTCCTGCTTCTCTAGCCTCCAATCCTGAACCAGTCGAAACATACGACACCAACATCATCAAACTCATTATGATGGCGCTTCAAGACAACTTGACAAAGTGGCTTTGGGGGAGTCTTTCGTAATCGTGAAGGGAAAATCTTTGGATTTACTACAGGCTTGTGCCACCAACAATGTGGCTGAACTTTGAGCCTTGGCTCACCGGTCTCGCCATTGCGATTGATGCAGACTTTTGACCCCTCCTGGTTAGAGATTTCCCGTCGCTACCAAGATTACTGGAGAAAATCCGATGGGCGAAGTGTCCTGAGATTGCTCGGCATAGTAGGGGGGGTCACGGGCGGCCTTAAAATTTTTTTTTTTTGGTGTGCGGACCCACTCATAGGTGGACCCACCCATGTTTTGTGCATGAGTTTGCACATGGTTTTGGGGTACGATGGTTTTCGGCCCCTGGTATTTTGTAGATCCGGTCAAGGGAACTATGGTTATGTTCTAATCCAGGGTTAATGGATTGGGGTTTATGTATTCTTTGGCATGTATATATATGTGTTGTAACACTAAAAGGAATATAATGAAAAATCAAGCTGGTCGTCCCGATTTGGGATCCAGGGGAAAATCTCTGTGTTTATCTGTTTTATGTTTTATGCTCTCGCTATTGTTTATTTTCTGTTATAAGATTCGTGTGTAGATAATTTCTGTTCAGGGTTAAAACCTACGAAACCTCTACCTTTTTCAGGCGTACCATTTGGTACACTCTTCAGCTGTTTGGTAATTTGAATCCTGGAAATTCAAGTGACTGCATAATAAGGATCTAATCTACTTTGAAAATACACAGTTGTAAAAAATATGCTTGCTATCCTCCTCATTGTTCATGTAGAGACTGCAGATACCTGGGTCAATCTTACCTCTTTTCATCAGATTCATCCATGTTAATTTTTTCTCCTTCCACACGCACCACATGAAAATGGTTATTTTTATTTGTGTCTTTACTTTCCAAACTAGGTTGAACCAACACTTACCTTTTCGGCCAAGTTTGTTGTTCATGTTGGCCATATATGTTTCTTTAATAACTATATTTCCTTTTTGAAAACTACCTCCCCATGTGATCATATCACCTTCATATTTCCTGTTCTAGCCCATACCACTTACCGCTTCTATATAAGACTTCCACTCCTTGATCATTTGGCCCTATAATCCCAAGTCTACAACATCATACCATCTCGGTATGCCATCCTGCCAATAGTTTATTCCCTAAGCAATAAAAAATATCCCTTGCCCATGTAAGCATCGTAAAATCTGCTCCCCAATACCAATTTCCACCAGAAAGCCTCTTATGTTCCTCTCACCGAGCATGATTCTATGACCATTCCCAAAATTCCATTTGAGTTGATTTATAAATTCAGGCCAGAATTTGATGAAACTTCTCCATATCAGTGAACCATTATCAACTTTCCTCCAACCCGAAAGAAAGCATCATTAAGTTCAATATTTTTGAAATGCTTGTACCCCATAATTTCTCTCCACATCCCATCTTGATTTATACTTCTCTAAAAAGATTTCATAAGAAGTGATCTCCCAGAAGTGTCAATATTTAATATGCCCCAACCAACTCGGTCCTTTGGAATGGAAAGAAGGTCCCAACGGGCTAGATGATATTTATTTTCACCATTCCTGCCATCCCACAAGAACTTAATCATCAAAGATTTAACCCTATCAATGATAGAGGATGAAATCATAAAAAGATGTGCCCAGAAAACTGCAATCTATTGTAATATTGCCTTAATGAGAATCAACTTTCCTCCTTTTGATAAAATTTTATGAGGCCACCCTTGAATCCGTTTATGGAATATATCTATGATCCATTTCCAATATTTAGTTCTGTACTCTCTTGGCTTTAGGTGAAAGCCCAGATAAGTCATCCCCTATGAGAGAGGTTTCCTTTGGAATTTGAATAAATCATCGATATCCGCAATACAAGCAGGATTCCCTTTAGAGAAATATAAGAATGATTTTAGCTCATTGGAAATCATCTCCAATGCATTTCAAAATTGATGGAAGATGTGAAAAATATCAACCCATCAATCTCTGATCAACATACCACATAACACCACGTCATCCACAAATAAGTTGTGTGTGACATCCTAGTTGTATGTGAGTTTAATTCCTTTAAATGTACCCAATGAGTTGGCCTCGATGATCTTTCTGCTAAGCGCATCCATGACAAGGATAAAGAGAAGGGTTGACAACGCACAACCCTGTCTCAGACCCCTCCTAGGCTTGAAGAATCTAGAATTCGAACCATTAATAATAATGGCCATCGCTGAATTGTAGATGCAGCCCATGATCCACTCTACCACATCCCTGTGCATCGAGATCTTATGTAGAATCATCCTTAAATAAGCCCAATCAATGCGGTCATATGCTTTACTTAAATCCACTTTCATAATGATTGCCTTTGTATTCGTACTATGAATCATGTGCATCACCTCCTGTATAGTCACAACTGCATTATGAATAAACCTATTATTTAAGAAACCATATTGTTCTTTAGTTATATGAATCACTAATACTCCTTTTATGCATTCTATGATCAGCTTGGATGATATTTTGTAAAGTGTGTTGCACAAATATATTGGGTGGAAATATTCGAAATTAGAAGCTCCTTTATTCTTAGGAACCAGAGTCAGGAAAGTGGATTTGATAGACCCCATTATCTTCCCCTTCATTCTAATCTCCTCTACCATAGCAGTCAGGTCCTGGAGAAACAAGTATGAGAAATGTAAAAAGAAGTCAGGGGTCTAGCCATCTGACACAGGGTTCTTATCAGGTTGGAGAATCTTTAAGATACCCCCTACCTCCTCCCTACTAGATTCCTTGTTTAATTTATCATTGTCCTCCAACGAGAAGACTAATGGAAATAACTGCACTGCCCAGATCTGGTCTTCAATGAATTAACCTTCCCTTTACTTGAAGAAATTCTCAAAATATTTGTCTGCCTCCCTTTGGATATTTTATGTTGTGAAATACTCATTTCCTTCATGTGATATTTTCCAGATTGCATTCTGAACCTTCCTCTCATTTGTGAATGCATGGAAATATTTTGAGTTTTGGTCACCTTCTTTGAGCCATAAAGTGTCACTCTTAAGTCTCCATGTCTTCTCATGAAATATAAGTATCTTTTTTTTTTTTTCTGCCTCCAATTTTTTAATCCAATCCCAAGTTTCATCAATCCGATGGTTGCAATCAATGTGTCAAAGTAATAACCTGACCTGATCCTCTATCTGATCTAATATTAATTTCATATTTTTCTTTTTCGTTCTCTACTATATTTTAACTTTTTCTTCAACATGCGTAGTTTTTCTGATAGGAAATCCATTGGCGATCACCCAACCTCCCTTGTATGTTCCTTAAAAAAGGTCCCGAACCAAACTGTTGAAATCTTCATGTTGTAACCATGCCTTGTTGAATTTAAAAGGGTAATTAACTTGGTTGGTTTCGAAATTCCATTCCACTACTAAGGGCCTGTGATCAGATATCATAATATCTGCCACCTTCACAGAGATACCACCTAAAAACGCAATAATATCCTCCTAAATGAGCACCCTATCCAGCCTTTTAGCAATATAACCCCCACTAGTTCTGCCACTATACCATGTAGGAACCAGATAGATAGGCTTTATATCCTTTAAATTATTATCACGCAGTAGGTCATTCAGAAAATCCGATAGAGGATCAAAGTTTTTGGCTCCCCATATCTCATTACTATTTAAAGTGCAGTTTAAATCCCCAAAAATAATCATGTGGTTTAATGCAAGAATCCCACATCTATCCAATTTACACCAAAATAATTCCTTGTTGTTATACAGAGCATATAGGTTTCTCATCTTCAACCATAAGTTGGAACCTCTCAGATAACCAGTGAGCAAGATGCCCCCGAAAAAACTGAAAGCGGTGAAGGAAGCCCATCATGGGTTCCATAGCACAGCCAGACCCCCAAACCGACTATATGCATCTTTCATAGTCATATTCTAGTCTGGAAACATGTCATGGAAGTAGGATACAACCCTATCATTAGTATATATAGTTTATTGAAAAAAAAATCTAACATGGATCTAAATTCCTAAAAAACTCCCGCAGAGTCACAAATTTCCCTCGACCCCCCAGTCCTCTAATATTGTAGGAGAAAAAAAACCATTTGGACGTTGTCTGCAAGGGTTCCAAGGCTCTAAGAACCCTATCCAAAGCATGAGTTACTAGGATATCCTGAAAATTTCTGCACTGGATATCATCAACAAATTCATCAGCATTAATGGATTTATTTTTGTGAAAAGGTCGACCTCGAGGTTGAACGAGGAATAATATTAATAGGAGGAGTCGAAGGGCGACCCTGGTGGATCAGGCATGGGATAAATCCCACTTCTGGGTTGGAAATAAGAATTTCAATGTCACTGCCCATGGAGTTCCTCGGAGAAAATGGAGAATCACTCGGCAGTGAAGGAATAGGCACCGAAGTATCCTGCAAATTCTTGCACAGTACTGGAGGCGGTTGTGATACTGGAGGATCCGCACATAGACCATCAGGGCTGGATTCTGAACCCATCAGAGGAGGGATTACAATGTTCAACATTAGATCATCCCCTAGTCTCCTATTAGTTACAGGGCTTTTTAAATTCCTATTCCCCAATCCGACACAGTTGCATGCAATCCATCAAGCACATTCAAATCAAAAGGTATTGAAGGTGAAAATTTAGTGGATTTTAGCTTACCCATGGAATGCAGAGGCATAGTAGAATTTTTTCTGGAATCAACAGGGCGTCCGCCCATCCCCATCTTCCATTGTGCCAAAATTCGGTTTCCAATTAGCCTCCCCATCAAACATTCCCGACCAAGATGCCGCGTCTGGTGGAAATTGTGACAGCGGAATGGAAAATGCTAGTAATCTATCAGCTGTCTTTGGACCCGATTCTCCCACTTCAGGTCAACAAAGGCTGGAAGTCCCCCCAATAATGATAACTCAACCAAAATCCATGCCACCATTTTATCAAAAATACCCACACACTTTGGATGCACATACCTACAAGTTCCAATTCTATTTTTGATAGTCTCTAGAGCCTGTGAAGACCAGAATTATAATGGGATACTAGGGAGTTTCACCCACACCAAATGATTAGATGGTGTGTCTCTTTCAGGATTGAAACTAATATACCATCGGTGAAGAGCCAGAAGAACCTCCCCATGAGCCCATGTACAGTGAAAAACTTCACCAAGATCCTCAGTCTTGATGAAATGGAAGCTCCACCAACCATTTTGTATTTTTCTAATATTAGGTGGATAACCCAGAAGACTAGTCCAGGCCTCTGTTAACCATTTTAGGAGATCCGTGGTACACATATGCTCATACACCTAGCACCCCACCAGTGTACGCATCTGCAAAATCTCTA